>LPNX010479352.1:0-27583 GCA_001517045.1 Pseudotsuga menziesii
TGGTGCTATGCAACCACACCATTTGCCATAACGAATTTTGTCTACACTTGCACCCATAATAGAGAAGGAAGGATTTGGAACAAATGGCTGCCTATTTCGAAAGAAATGAGTAGTGTTTTAAAAAATGACGAGTGTTTTTAACGTATGCTTTCATTGTCTATTTATTTAATGAGCAAGCGAATAATAAACACAAATTCGCCCTATCCTTTCTTTCAAATGATCATGATTCATTTTTTTTCCTGCGAGTCGCGACTCGTGAGCCGAAGTCATTTTCTGTCGTACAACTATCTCATCTTTGTTTTCCCACGACTCGCGACTCAGTACTCAAAGTCTTCCATGTACTAGTACAGTCATCTTTGTTTTCCAAAGATTCGCGACTCAGTACTCAAAGTCTTCCATGTACGAGTACAATCATCTTTGTTTTCCAACGACTCGCGACTCAGGACTCAAAGTTTTCCAAATGATCATGATTCATTCTTTTTCCTGCGAGTCGCGACTCGTGAGTCCTTTTCTATCGTACAACTATCTCATCTTTGTTTTCCAACGACTCGCGACTCAGTACTCAAAGTCTTCCATGTACGAGTACAGTCATCTTTGTTTTCCAACGACTCGCGACTCAAGACTCAAAGTTTTCCAAATGATCATGATTCATTCTTTTTCCTGCGAGTCGCGACTCGTGAGCCGAAGTCCTTTTCTATCGTACAACTATCTCATCTTTGTTTTCCAACGACTCGCGACTCAGTACTCAAAGTCTTCCATGTACGAGTACAGTCATCTTTGTTTTCCAACGACTCGCCACTCAGGACTCAAAGTTTCCAAATGATCATGATTCATTCTTTTTCCTGACAGTCGCGAGTCGCGACTCGTGAGCCGAAGTCCTTTTCTGTCGTACAACTATCTCATCTTTGTTTTCCAACGACTCGCGACTCAGTACTCAAAGTCTTCCATGTACGAGTACAGTCATCTTTGTTTTCCAACGACTCTCCACTCAGGACTCAAAGTTTTCCAAATGATCATGATTCATTATTTTTCCTGCGAGTCGCGACTCGTGAGCCGAAGTCCTTTTCTGTCGTACAACTATCTCATCTTTGTTTTACAACGACTCGCGACCAGGGATCAAGATTGAAGGGCTGGTCTTAATTTCATATTGAAGGTTATATATTCATGCAGCCCTTCATTGATGAAGGGCTTTCAAAAAAACTCACATTTCAAATCACAGTAATAGATTAATTGCAGACTTCATTAAAAAAATGTGCTAAAAAGATAATGCATTTCAATTAAATTTATGACACAATTTTTTTTTTAAATAAAACTTTTTTTTTCACAAGAAAAAATACCAGTCTTTATTATTCATATGAATCAAAAGACATATTATACATCAACCATCTTCATGACAGGAGGAAGTAACATTTCAGTTCAGCATATAGACAAATAGAAAGAAAACACATGAATGCAGAATGGCAAAACACAGCTATCATTCTTAAGCCAAATATCCAGCACTGCAAGTTTGGTATATCCCAGTAACAATGTAATTAAAATAGCAGATTAAAAAAGACACCAGCAGTATACAAAGAACATTACCCTGCCCCTCCTAGTTAGATAGGAAAACACATTTAAATTTGCAATAACTAAAAGGCTATTAAATAGTATACCCTAAAACTAAAAGAGAAACTAAGAATAAGCAGAGTGAACAAGGCATGAATGTGTGGAAAATGATTGTCGAGAAAATCAATTAACATTGAAATTCGACTGCCCCCTTCAGCAACAAAGCACATGCCTCAAAAATCCAAAACCCCTAAATCAACCAACCAGTAACAGTAAATCATAAATTCCACATATAGAGAGAAAATAAACAGTGCATAGGGCCGTCGAGCCGCCGTCGNACAGAGCTGTACATTGGGCCTGCTTCTAACAAACCCTCAAAAATCCAAAACCCCTAAATCAACCAACCAGTAACAGTAAATCATAAATTCCACATATAGAGAGAAAATAAACAGTGCATAGGGCCGTCGAGCATAAGGCCTGAAGGGAGTCAAAATATAAAGACGTGATGTCCTATCGACAATCTAACCAGTCAAAATAGAAAACAAGGGAAAATACCAGCAGAAACACCATTGATGGGAGCACCGCTCGGTATGGGTTCCGGACTGAATCCCTACCGCACTGAATCCCTAATCAAAAAAGGCCAGCGACATGCTAATAACCCAACGCACCAACTATCAAAACGTTCCCAGTGCAGCTTAGTTTCAGTCCAGGAGGCATTAGCTCCATGGTTCAAATCAGTGATCTCAAGAATTCGGCTGCTACACTTGGCAAAAAAGAGCTCAAACAGGCCGCAGATCAAATTCTCACAATACTGCAAGATAATTACCCCGAGTTCGTTGCCAGAAAGGTACAATTGGCAACGAAGCTGCCTTTCATAAGGCGGGTTTGCCCTTTCAACAAAATGCATTTCGCATGCATAAAAAATACAAGCACGGTTGAGTAATGAAACAACACAGAAAACAGATGCTTTTGCNGCTGCCTTTCATAAGGCGGGTTTGCCCTTTCAACAAAATGCATTTCGCATGCATAAAAAATACAAGCACGGTTGAGTAATGAAACAACACAGAAAACAGATGCTTTTGCGAATCAGGGAAATTCGAATTAAGGCGCATCATCTCAAGCAAACCCCGGTCCCCAATTCCTGACAATTCGCAAACCCCAACGAGAGCAAACCCCAAAAGAGGAAAAAGGAAACGCTTGGAAAACGCATAAAACAATTAATTAAGAAGAACATGGATACCTCAGACCTGCAGAGGAAAACAGGATGCAGATAGATCTGTGCAGAATCCAGAGGTCACCGACTCACCACCGCCAGGTCCGCCACGCCCAACTTGGGGTCCTCGACGTTCACCGAATCACCACCATAAAACATAGATTGCGTAACAACTACAGCAGAAAAGTGTTTGATACACTGAGCGAAACCCTCGTTGGGATAGAAATCAAGAAAACAGGAGCTGCCTTAGATTGCCTGTCTCGAGATGCCCTCACGCTCCACTTGAAACTCGCAGTGACTATTAGATCGGATTTATGGTCAGTAGCAGATGCCCGCGCCTCTCTCAAGGCGAGTAACCAAGAAACAAAAGCGCACAACAAACAGTCAATGAAACTCGCTAAAATGAAACACATCTCCATTCCCCAAATTGTACACCTGCGCAAGGATTTGATAACAGTAGGAACTTGGGGCGCCCGGGCGAGTGAAGAGTTAGAGTAGCTCTGGAATTAAATTCTGGAATTAATGGTAACTACTAACGAGTGACACGTAGCCTGGTAGAGTCCTGGCTGTCACGGACGGTTCATCCATAAAAAATTGATGACGAGCGATTTTAATGACAGCCCTTTAAATGTCATTTAAAATTAAATAAATAATTTTTTTTTTAAATGTCAAAAATTAATAACTGCATTTTATATGACGGGGAAAATTGAGATTGCACTTCACTGACGGGCTGAGAGGCCTTTGACGGGCGCTGACGGCCTCAATTTTGAACCCTGGTGGGAACCACCCGTTCTAGACACGACAAATATAAATACATAGATAGGTTTCGAAGTTTAAACCCTCCGAGAGTCGGAATTTAAATTCTAACTCATAATTTGACGATTAAAATCATTTTTACCAAAAGTTTTAGACATTCTAGACTTATTATGTAACGGGTTATGACACAATACACCCCACGGGAAGCTGGGATTTAATGATAACAATAAACATAAAAAGATTAAAAAGACTTAAAGAAATAGAGATAGCAATAAGCATAAGAAAGATCGAAGAAAATATATAATCTCTACACCCGATGGAAAGCTGGGATTTAATGATAACCATAAACATAAAAAGATTAAAAAAACATAAAGAAATAGAGATAGCAATAAGCATAAGAAAGATTCAAGAAAATATATAATCTCTAGACATATTGGATATAGTTTTTTTCAGCCATTTATTAATGATACAAAATATTGCACAAAAAACAATAGAAATTATAGATCTTTCACAACGTGAACAATGAATATTATTAGCAATTGCCCCAAAAAGGTGCAATAATATGTTGATAGGTTTTTGTAGGAGGGTGAAATGGTTGAAAAAAAGAAACTAAAATTGAAAAGGTGTTATGGAAAAAAGGCTCAAAGAAAATGCATGAACTAAAGTTTTTTCATGTTGTAGATCTAACCTTGTACCATGAGTACCATCACAAACTAGCTACTAGATTTGCAAGGAAGGGAAAAGAAATGTGAATTTTAAAATCTCAAATATCACAAATAGGCAGTCAAATATTAAATGTAGACAAAATTAACAACAAATTAAATATAGTTAGCATTGCCATACCATTTCTCTTAGACCAAAATTAACCTCTACATTTACCTGAGTCTAAATATTTTAGTTATAATTTTGTACAATTTAAGGTTATAATGGGTTTTAGACCTATTATTTTTATGCTCGCTTAGGTAAAACTAAACCTCTACGTTTATCGAAGTTATGATATAAAATCCAAATCGAAGGTTTTCTTGTATAAATATTCTAAAAAAAGATTGGTTTTCATTAAACCCATTGTCTATATTACCTTGAAAGTCAACCATGCATTGAAATCTACCATAGTTAAAACTATGTGTATGATCCATGATATGTCAAAGCGCATAACCAAAGTGTCAGCCAAACCAACCATGAGAACCCACCATAGATTTTGTGCACGATTCACAAATACAATTTTCAAGATCCATATTATATAAATTGAAAGTTATCCCTACATATGGTAAATGTGGAATAATGATCTGAAGTGCAAATAAAAAACAATATAGCGCATTTGATGAAGAGCTAGAAGCAATGAGTTTGGTTGATGGTCATCATCTTATTCAGTTAAGTTTCTGCATGGGTTCCATTTCCATGTGAAAAGGTCGATTCCCGCTCTAAACGATATCCTTTTGCTAAGGTCCTCTTCACAATGGGCCAAAAAAATCTATATACATCATTCCCATGCTACCTTCTACTCACCCTTTAAGACGATAAGCTTATTTTCTGTAATAACCCAAAAATTCGTAAAAATTTTAAATTTTTCCTGTAACATAAAATGTTAATAATGTCATTGTTAGAGAACCACTAACTGTTAGAGGTTATTCAACCAGTAATAATTGCAATGAGCATTTCTCTTCTATAGTTATGAATAATTTAATAGTTTATCTTAACGTACTATGTTAAGAAGGTTAAACACAACAGGTTTAGTATTTCAAAAGGTGAGAATGGAAACTGTATCTTAACCGATGCTAATTGTGTTATCATTTTCTTTTCTCAAGTAGGACAGAATCTAGGGTGAGATCAGGGCTTACTTAGCTTACAGCTAATACAGTGGAATGATGGTTCTTTTTACAAGTTTTAAACAGGTAAACAGTTTGTTCCAGTAAAATTCCAGTCAAGAATGATACTCCACTAGCATAGGATAAAATGCTAGTAAATCAAATGTTTGATTTCATCTTGACCCTGTAAGAGGTAATGTTGGTGTTGCTAATGTTATCAAACTGCATAATGATGGTAAAACAAAACTGTGAAAGGATAGGTTATGTGCATTTCAGATTACTACCGTAATATGTGATCCACGTAATTCTTTATTCTTTGTATTTTTCACTATATGGTTATAAGTTTCAAAATGAAATGTTTAAGAACACTTCTATTTCTGTCCATAAGAAGATATGGCCTAATGTTTTTATAATAGAAAAGATATATTACGCATGCATGTACCTATAATCGCATATCTGTTATATAGCAATTGGAATATGGTTCTGTTCATATCAATTTGAGTTCTTGTTGTAAACATTAAAATACTCCATGTTTATGATTTCTCCAAACCATGTACTATTACTTGGTTTTTTATATATAAAACTTGGTTTTATATGAGCTCTGGTTTTCAATAATATAATATGTTTGCTAAAGCTATTTACACAATGACCCTTGCTCCAGGGTTCCTATAATTAGGCATCTTCATAAACTAGAATATCTTTCTTGCATATTAAACTGCTTTTGTCAAAACACGCATTAGTTTACATGAGGGACTCTTATAAATGTTTGGGTTTATAACTAGTACTATACACAAACCACGGGGGCTTCACTTATTGGCCAATATCCTATCACGTTAGTTCATATTGTGGGTTTTAAAATTATCAAAAAACGAACCAATATATTGCAGGTATTGGGGGGATGAGGGGTTTAAGGTGGGGGTGGGTAGGGTGGTTTATAAGGATTGAGGTATAAAAAGGGGTGGGGAGGAGGTTTTAAGTATTGGGAGGGGGTTTCAACAAAAAGAGTTTGGGTCAATATCTCTCGAAATTAAGGGTATTCTTTAATATCCCATGATCGCACGTGCTATGTGAGAGGTTCACTAAGTGAAGTCCCCGTGGCACAAACCTATAAGTAAAATGAACACCTCCTATAACAATATCTAAGGTTATGCACTTTAAGGAAGATAGAATTATCTTCATCGTGGGGTCTTAATATTATCAAGTTTAGACATTAAAGCAAGATAAACATAGATATTCTATGGTTAACTATTGGTCCCTTGGTAAAACTAGATAAATTTCTATAATGCAAAGACTACATGTAAAGACTATGGTCTAGGGACAAGGAATTGATATGAGATATAGATTCTTTACAAAACATTATAAGAAATTTTGACTTAAACCGATGATTGCGCAGATTGCAATTGGGACTACGACTTTGGTTCAAAACCCATAATTTTGAAATATTGTTGAAGGACACGTGGTTGGAAAAGAGGGCTAGCGTTTCTTGTTGACTTGTTACGACATATAAATTTGTGGAAACCCTAAAACACGCTTGATTGTTTGGGTTATGGAGTGGTCGAGCCGAGAGCTCATGGTCGCCATGTAAACTGTCGAACCTCCAAAAATGCACATGAGCCTCTGCAATCTTATTGAGCTGATGAAGAAGGTTGATTAAGCAGTTTACTGTCCATAGTGAGGTGGTTGTTTTGACTGTGAAGAGGATAAGACGTTGTGCTATCTTTACCTTCGTTTCGCTGTGAGAGTAAAAATCTTTGTGTGCAAGTAATGAATGTGACCAGCATGAAAGAATTGCTGCATGAAGAGTGTTTGGTTCTTATTGCTGCTGGTTTTGTGTCGATGGTTTGAAACCTTCTCGACGTGGCTAAGCTTTTCTCGACTACCCAGCTACTTAGCTCCAGAAGGTAAGAAAAGCCATTATTACTCCTTGTAGTTTATTTGCACAGTTTTCAAATGTTTAAAATGTAAAATAGAAATAGCTAAGCGAACATAGTTTCCTTCTCCCTGTACAGGTTCTCCAAGCCAATCTTGAAGTTGCAGAGTTCTACCAACGGCTTCCTTAAGGGCGTTCGTCGTGGTAAGCCTCGGTTCACCTGGGGTTTCTCCTGCGCACTGTATGGTGGAAAGTGATGGCACTTCCATGTGTTTGGGTTGTGGACTCAGTTGCGGTCCTTGTTTGCTCTGTTTGGTATTTTAATTTTTAGTTTTTAAAATCCTTCGTGGCTATCTGTAATGAGTAGATATGGCTTCTACAGCCTTGACTTCATGAATTTGGTTTTGAACCTTCTCGGCCTTAAATGAAATAGATGGCGATAAATTTTAAATTCTGGCTTCAAGCTGTTACTTTGCTTATCAAGCCACTAGGTGGTTTCTTGAATATTTTGATTAGAGTTTTATAGGAGAAAGAATGGCCGTAGTTATGGAAATTCCAAAATAGTAAAGGGATTTCATAGCCATATCTGATGGTTATTTAGTTTCGAAATTATGACTTCTATTTAATTTATAAAAAATCGTTTTTGATCAGGCTGTTAAGCCTAGACAGATAATATATATGAAGGGTCGCAGACCATATTATATTTGTTTGTTTTTGTCTTTGTTGGGTTTCTATTTATGTAAAATTTTGTTTAGTTGCTAATCTTATTGTTATCCAGTTTTTCAAGGTTTAGGTTTAACTTGATAAGTAAGAAATTATTGTTTCTTGTAAAAGATTATGAGTTAATAATCTTTGGTTATGGATTATTTTGATAGCAATAATAAAAATGATAATATTGTATATTTTTTTATATTAAAAAATTGAGTTTGATATTGTAAAATAAATTACATTTCTTTTCTGAAAATTTTGAAATAATATTTGCTAAGCTTTTATATTTATAGATTAGAATTTTACCATAGGGTGTTAGTACAGATCTTCTATAAACCCTAATTATTTCTAAAGGTTTACAGCGTTAGTAATGTCTTTGTTTACAGTAAACCTAGTTATAATGAATGACTAACTAGGTGATTACATAACCTAAAATACTGTTTACTCGGTTAAAGCTAGCTTAAATATTTTATTGTTCCTAAATTATTTACTTAAGTATACTTACTAGATCTATAAATTGTAACTATACTAGTTTTTACTGTATAAATATTATGCATACTAGTAGCATGTATTATTTAAATTTGTTCTTCTACCTGTAATTAGATAATTTAACTAATTCCATTAGATAATACAAATACAGCTAAAGTTCTGTAATTTAAGTACACACAAACCTATAGAAGTAATTCATTTACATTTGCAAACAATTTTATTTAATTCTAGTTATTTGAATTAAACATACCTACTGTACTGCCTTGCAAGAGGTGTGGAAAAATACAGATTGGGTAATTTTCCTATCTATCAGTGAACTCAACAATATCTCTACTAATTAAGCCTAACCTAACAAGTTACTAGCTCTCGCCACATTAATAATTCTTCTTACTTAACCCTAACATAAATAAAATATCAATATATACATTCATGCAAAACTATTAAACTTTTCTGATGCAGAAAACAAGTATTAACTAAACTTAAACAAGCAAAACCTGTCAAATAGATTAGGTGACAACAGCTTAAGGAGGTTGTTCCTCCCAACCAACTCCTGAAGAAAAGCTGAACATGAGTTCTCAGGACCCCCGAGCTTGTCTCCTGATCCTCCTGGTAGAGCAATGTGTGAGAGATGTAATATTGAGATCCTATGCAACTCTACTGAGTATTCAACAGTAACTCAGTACTGCTTATAGCAATAAGAACTTCAACTTAGAATAGCTGCACAAGTTCAATCTTCAGCACTTATCCCCTCAAAGTCACTTCAGCTAGTCCCCTCCATTGAATCCACATGTTCCCTTCATTCACTCAGAATGAGCAGCCTCAATTGCCTTCAATGGGAAGTTTTATTAGCATGCCTAGCTCTTTTGGGTAATTTTTTACTTAATGAGCCACGTGCTCCTGTTCCACTTTCTTGGGAAATCATGACCACAATTATAGGGAAGTTGCCACCTGCAACAACTAGAAGTAGTTTGAGGATGCTGCCGCTTATCAATATGCTCTCAAACCAGTCTCCTCCACCAAGTGACCAGTAAAGACTCATTTAACTGCTTCCCTAAGCTATTGTCTCACCTTTTATTTATTTATTAATAAAATATTCTGCAATACATTAAATTATTCTTGACCCTACTTGGTCATTAATCACAAACTTTAACATAAAATATAACATAATGTTTTCTCAAAAACATAAAATTGTTTTGCAAATTGCCCGCATGTGACATACACACCCCCTTAATTTATAACATTGTCCTCGATGTTATTTATTCTTCGTCCTCTGAATTTCCCTGAAATAGAATTGGATATGCATCCCGCATATGAATTTCCAATTCCCAGGTGGCTTCTTCTGGACTAAGGTGCTTCCATTGCACCTTCACCTGACCAATGGTGCGATTCCGAACCGAGATCTCCCTCCTTTCGTGGATATAATCCAGTTCCACTAGAAAATTTCCTTCAGGTTCCACTTGCACATCATTCTAGTTAATAACATGAGTAGCATCATGTACATATCTTTTTTATACAGAAATATGAAAAACATTGTGAACTCTCAAGTTTGTAAACCTAACTGATATGCCACCTGTCCTGTCCTGGACAGTACTTTGAAAGGTCCGCAATAACGGGGTGCTAACTTAGCACAACTACCTAACCTCAGAGAACTCTTTTTAGGTCTCACCTTAATAAAGACATGTTCACCTACCTGGAACTCCTTTGGAGTTTGTTTAAGAACTGATTGACTAAGTTTGTTGATCTTGCGTAACTTTCAAGTTACCTTGTACCTGTTTTACAATTAACTCCATCTCTTTTAATAATTCAGGCCCTAATACTAGCCTGTCAACTGGATTACTCCATGAGATGGGGGTATTGCACTTTTTTCCATACAAAATTTGAAAAGGACTATATCTTGCTGAGGCTTGATAGTGATTATTGTAAGCAAATTATACTAGGTGTAAGTAATCTTGCCATTTACCTAGCTATTCTTTTACATACATTCTGAGCAAATCCTCCAATACTCGATTTACTCTTTCAGTCTGTTCGTCTGTTTGAGGATGGAAAGAGGTGTTGAAGTTTAATGTAGTATTTAATCCTTTAAACAAAGACTTCCAAAAGTTTCCCGTAAACTTACGGTATCTGTCTGAAATGATTACTTTTGGTATTTTGTGTAACCAAAAAAAATGTTTTAAGAAAATATCAGCAATATTTGCAGCTTTATAAGTAGTTTTTACAGGTATAAAATGAGCTGCTTTGCTCAATTTATCAACAACTACCATTATTGAGTCATTTAAGTTTTGATTTCTAGGCAGTCCTGTGATAAAATCAAGACTAATTATCTCCCATTTCTAGCTAGTAATAGGTAATGGCTGAAGTATCCCAGCTAGATGTTGATGTTCAATTTTTACTTGCTGACATTCAAAGCACTTAGCAATGTATTCTGCCACTTCATTTTTCATGTTTGGCCAAAAATAATCCTTTCTTAACATAGTTATAGTTTTTTGATACCCTCGATGCCCTGAATAAAGAGTTTTATGAATTTTGTTTAAAATCAACAACTTAATCTTAGGTACATTAGGTACGTATAGTCTATCTTTATACAATAATAATCCTTTTTCATTCAAACTATACCCTGTACTTAGGCTTTCAATTAAATTTTCTCTTACCTTTGCTTGTAATTTTTGATAATTTTCATCTTGTCCTTTTCCATCTTCTAGTTGTTCTTCTAAATCTGTTTTATAGGTGCTGATTGCTGCTATAAAATTTAGTTTTTCATTTTTTCTTAATGCATCAGCAACCTTATTTTCTTTTCCTTGAATATGTTAGATTTCAAAATCATATTCACTAAGGAAAGCTAGCCATCTAGCTTGCCTAGCATTTAAGTTAGGTTGATCCAACAAATATTTTAACCCTTTACTATCTGTCATTATTATAAACTTCTTTCCAATTAAATGATGACGCCACATTTTTAAGGCATGTATGACAGCAGCTAACTCTAATTCATAGGTCGCATAATTTTTCTCATGAATCTTCAGTTTCCTAGACTCATAAGCGATGATGTGTCCTTCCTGAGTTAAAACTCCACCTAAACCATCATTGCATGTGTCAATACATACTATAAAATCTTTATTAGGGTCAACAATTCTTAAGCTTGGTGTGGTAGTTAATAATGTTTTTAACTATTTAAAGCTATCTTCACATTTTTTACTCCACTTGAATTTCTTCCCTTTCTTCTATAAAGAAGTTATGGGATTTGCAATTCTTGAAAACCCTTCGATAAATCTTCGATAATATCTAGTAATCCCCATGAATGATCGGATGTTAGTCATGTCTTTGGGACTGGCCATTCCTCAATTGCCTTTATCTTTTTGGGGTCGACATAAATTTCTTCTTTACTCACCACATGACCCAGATACTGAATTTTATCTTTAAAGAAGTCACATTTAGTAAATTTTGTGTAGAGTTGATGTTCTCGTAACACTTGCAAGACAATTTTTAAATGTTCTTTATGTTCTTCTTCAGACTTTGAATAAATTAAGATGTCGTCAATGAATATGACCACAAATTTATCAAGATATTTATGCATTACATTATTCATCAGACACATAAAAACAACGGGGGAATTAGTAAGCCCAAATGGCATAACGACAAACTCGTAATGACCGTACCGGGTCCTAAAAGCTATTTTAAAGATGTCTTCATCTTTGATCGGACCTGGTGGTAACCAGATCGTAAATCAATATTCAAGAATACCGTTGTTCCACGTAACTGATCAAACAGATCATCTATGTGGGGTAACGGATATCTGTTTTTAATAGTAATTTTATTTAGTTGACGGTAATCTATACATAGTCGTAGAGTTCCGTCCTTCTTCTTAACAAAAATAACAGGTGCTCCCCAGGGGGACACACTGGGTCTAATATAATTCTTATCAATGAGTTCTTTTAACTGTGACTTTAGTTCATTTAATTTCAGTATATTCATTCGGTACGGGGCTTTTGAGCTGGGCACTGCACCAGGTACCATCTCAATAGTAAAATCTAACTCCCGCTTAAGAGGAAACCCCATAATTTCTTTCGAAAATACATTCGAATACTCCCTTAGGATCGGAATGTCTTCCAGTTTTAATTTATCTTTGTTATTAATATTTTCTTCATTAGTTACTGTTACAGCAAAGGCTTTACAGCCCTTCTGAACAACTCTCTTAAGCTACAAGGTAGAAATCTGTCTTATGGTTGTTTTCCTAGGGATTCCCTTTACATTTACTATTTCTCCATCACTATTTACATAAGTAAAGGTTTTATCGAAACAGTTCAGGACTACCCTATGCTGTTCTAGCCAATCCATACCAATTAACATATCATATGAACCTAAAGGTAAACTATTAAACTTAACAGATGTTTCAAAATGATCCATTTTTACTGTACATTTTTTTAATAAAGCTAATTACCTTTCTCTTTGCACCAGTAGCTGGCTGGAATAACCAAGACTTTGCAAAATTTTCTACTGATAGCTTACACTTTCTACTAAATCAGGAGAAATATAGCTTAAACTAGCCCCTCGGTCAATTAAAATAGATATAAGTATTTGATTTAGCTTACCTTCCACTTCTGCCATGGAAGTTTGATAATCCGCTTGCCTTTTCTCCAATGCTGCATTGATCCTGGGCATTGTCCTCGCTAGGTCACCGACAATCATCTCCTCCTATGTTGCTAATAGTATTTTTCCGATTGGGTAAAACTGATGCATAATGGAGACCATTACATTCCCAGCACTTTATTGGTTCCTTTCGTTCAAAATTCTTGGTATAATTCCCATGATTATTAACATATTCTTTATTTCTTTGACCATTTGGATTTGTATGTGAATTACTTTTGTTCCCTTGGAATTTTTTACTAGGAAAATTTCGTGTGTTATTATTCTTAAAATTTCGGTTAGGTACAAAACCTTTCTTCTTTTGTTCAAAATTATTAGTTCTTTTTTCCTTCCAGTTTGTCATACTTTCTTTTTTGTGATTCTGTTCGTAATAGAAATTCTCCTTTCTCATTGCTTCTTCTAAAGTTTTCGGATTATCATACTCAATTCTGTCTTTTATATGATAGGGTAAACAACTGAGAAACCGTTGTACCTTAGGCTTCTCGTCCACAATATACGGCACATACCTGAGCAGAATTAGAAATTTACTATTTAGTTCTTGTTCCCAGTTTTAGTTCGTAAACTTCCTTAGCCCGCTCCTCATAGTACTGTTCAGACGAAAATTTCTTCTTAAAATATTTCTTGAATGTACTCCAGTTAATGTTTTTCTCCCTAATACCTTTTACTCTTTTTAGGTCCTGCCACCAAAGATCTACTTTCCCAATGAGGTTATTAATAGCTATTCTCGCTTTCAGTTGATTAGAGTACACAACAGAATTTCAACCCAAAATCCGACACCTTGCATGTCTGAAATTCGACACTTCTCTGTCACATTTTCGACACATACACTCTTTTTTGCCGTTGGTGGTGTAATGTCGGATCTTCGACATTCTACTAATGTGGGTCGAAGATCTGACACACCATTGTGTCGCATATTCAACCGTTTTTTCTTCCAAAGTGCCAATCAAAATTGCATAAACCGTCAGAAATCCGACGTCCTCTGACCTTTGAAGTGTTGGCCTTTCGATGGACAGAAGTGTCGGAGGAAGGGCAACGTCATCATTATTTTTATCCAAAGAGTGTCAAAAATCCAATGCCATCCAACTCTGGAATATTCGGCCTTCCGACGTAGTCTGACACTTTAACCATCGGTCGTCCGATGGGTGGAAGCGTTGGAGTCATGACACGACCGTCGGATGGGTTTACCAGAGTGTCGGAAGAACGTTGGAAAAGCGACGCCTGTTGGTGGATTTAAAAAAAAAAATCCAAATATTTCACTTACCCCCACATGGTTTCAGCCTAGAATTTTACCACTAAAGGAAACTTGTTTGGACCATACATTGGTGAGTTGACAAGCAGCTCAGATGATCGAGCAGAGGTTAATATGTGGAGTGTGTCAAAGGGCTCAAAGAGAGAGTCTTTATATTCAAAATTGTTAGACATTTTGGGAGCTGAGTTTGAGAATACAAGTGAGAACAAACCTGAGTTTGAGATTACAGGCAAGAAGAATCAGCAAGTTTCTGAACAATCAGTGATGGATATGAGAGAAAACACTAAAGAGCTGCCAATTTTGTCAAATTTCTCTGAGCAACATGGTTCGTTGTTTGTGGTCAATTCCTCCTTAGTCATGGATTGCAGGCCTATAGAAAACAAGTATGTTGAGTATGTTCCCATGATTGGGGCCTATTCTAGTAATGGTACCTCACCATTATTCTAATATTTTTCCCTGTATAAAAGACAGCTGTTAGAATTGACCCTGACTGAACTATCTTAAATGTTGTTTCATATAAAACTCAAAAAAAAGTAAAAACAAAACTAAGTTTAAACTTGCAATATCTTACTCTCTTGCAGAAGTTGTTGATGTCCTTGTCTAAGGTATCGAGAACACCAATAGCCTCTATAACCATGTTATCCACTCTATTGACATTGAATTTTACGTTGGTTCTATTGTAGCTGTGCCCAAGACCCAATTGAGCCTTCTCCAAGTCTATGTGATTCAAGATATGTGATTTCAACTCAATGGTAGACAAGCTTTCTAAATATACTTTGTTGTTACAGAAGGGTACCTAAACCAAACATGAATTTAGAAAAGTCACTTCCTATCTGATTGAGAAAAGACTTGTACTAACAACCACTTAATGGCAGATTAGCTTGGAGTCATAGCTGAGGGATGTAGACACTAGTTATCCTCATCTTGTTGTATTGATGGTTTAGATATTAGGACTCTTTTGATGATTCTGTATTGATGACAAATTGAGTATCCTAGAGAATACGTAAGGAAGATTTTTAATAGTTTTCTTAAATTTCTTTGTTTTTGAATGATGGACAACAAAACAGTATCCAACACACTTGAGTCCTTGCAGGACTAGTCAAATGTATATTTTTATTTATTCCTTGGGAATATCAAATATAGTGATTTTAAAACACATCTCAGAGAACAAAGAAATCATGCATCTGATATAAATCTAAGTTAATAAAAAAATCATTTTACCTTTCAGTATAAATATGATTCATGAGTCATAACTAAAGAATTAAAAGACACTTATGGGAAATTGACCTCAACTTGATAACTATTAGAATTGACCCTGACTGATCTATCTTAAATGTTGTTTCATATAAAACCCCCAAAAAAGTAAAAACAATACTAAGTTTAAACTTGCAATACCTTACTCTCATGCAGAAGGTGTTCATGATGTCCTTGTCCAAGGTTTCGAGAAGACTAATAGCCTGTATAACCATGTTATCCATTCTATTGACACTGAATTTCATGTTGGCTCTGCTGTAGCTGTGCCGAAGACCCAATTGAGCCTTCTCCAAGTCTATGTGATTCAATTACAGAGCTCTGTTTACTCGTTTTTGCATGATTCCTCAATGTCAAAAGTAAATATCCATTCAGCTGATGCTATGACCCATTTTGCTCCAAACCAAGCCAGGATTACTACATATCAGCACTATGTACATCCATCAATTACAGTTACCTAGGATATGTATGAACAGAATTAGTCAAGCACATGCAAAAATATTATAAATGGACAAATAGAAGAAAACAATGTGGTTTAGACATTCCTTAATTTATATACTCAGATTTATAATACGATCACACTTTGTCTCTTAGGAGACAAGTCACTAACGAAACAATGGACATACCTGAGAGAGAGAGATAGGTAGTTGTAGGGAAGAGTGAGACAAATACAGACCACAAGGTCACGGATCAATACTGTCAACCTCAAAACATATATAAAAAACAAACAAATCTATTTGCATTTGCAGCAGCTATTGACCCAACAGCTCTTCACCCACAAAACTCAAAATCCCTAATCGAGGTTCTACACCCAGCTTGATGAGATTCAAACCAGATTCAGTTAATTTTTTTAGGCCTTTTCTGGACACAAACAACTGCACCTAACTGGACTAAATTTTTAACAGCTACACTTATTTCCTCATGGCTTGGGGCTTGAGGTCCAAACTCCACTTAGCGACATCCATCCACAGTATCTATATTGACCAAAGAAACACCTTATCCTACTGGCCTACAAGAAACAAATACAACAGAGACAACAATTTACCTTCCCAAAGCTAAATCACTATGTATCCTTGCTCAAATGCCTTTCAAAGACAGTGATTCCCTCTGTCATTACTTAGACAGCAAAAACAAGTGGATCCCTGGAGAGCCTGGTAATGCAGGAAAAACATTGATCTCCCTTATAACCCAATTTATCCAAATCTATCATGCATTTCCCTTTGTAATTTATTATATAGGCTTTCCATTTTTATGCTTTATGTTGTTGTTGTGTTTTCTACAGGCTGGGAGCATGACTTTATAGCATCCAATCCTTTTGCAGCTAGTGAATCCCTTTATTTTCATGGAGAGATGGCAACAGAGCTTTTATGAAAGATTTATTTATAAGAATACCAATTATCAATGGGTCAATGCCTTTGATGCAGTGAATGGAGTCTATGAAGGCTTTGGCTGCTAAAACAAATAGATATTGAAGTCGAGATATCTCACGGTCTAATAATAAAGTATTTTCTAGAAGAAGAGAAACTCTATAAGGCTTCACAGTTTATTTTTACTACAAGCAAACATAATGTTCTATTATAACCAGCATCGGTGGCTAAGTATTAAGCACAACGATTACCATCTAACTACTTTGTATTAGCTATTATGCACGGGGAAAGGAATGCCTTATTGTCTATGACTTCATACAAAGAGGCAATCTTTAAGAGGGCCTTCATATTGAAGAGAATAAACCAATGATTCCATATAAATACTGGTTTACAATGGCTATGGAGTTGCAGGAGCATTAGATTGGCCCACTTTTGACAAGCAAAATGAAGCCCACGAAAAAGTTGATCACAAAAATAAATTGTATTTTTTTTCAAAGTTTTTGCTTAAAACTCCTACTCTAGCTTTGTTAATGCATTCTAATGATATAGGCTTGCCTATGGATTCACAGGGGAAACTTATCAAATATATTACTATTTCTTCTTTGGATTTATGGTAAAATGATGGGTGAATTCTAGGGTTTCATGCACATGCAAGATTGATGCTAGCATTGTTCAAAGAACACAAGCACAAGGAGGATCTAGGGTTTTCTTGGTTGCTCCATTGGTAAAGTTTGGTGAAATTATGCTTCTATGGATTGAATGATGGTTGTAATGCTGCATTTTCTCTGAATTAAGGATTTTTACCACCTTTTGTCAACTTTTACATGTTATAAAACATCCTCTTGAAGGAATTTTCTCTTGTTTGTCCTTATATCTCTGATTTTTTCCCTAATTAGGATCCTCCAACAAACCCTAGAGGTAAATATAGTAGTATTTCATGTGTAAATATACGGATTTGTGTGATTAGTGTAGTGTTAGATTAGATCTGTGTTTTTATAAACTAGAAAACCTTAGAAATTTATAAAATTCAATAATCCAAAAATAAAAACAATTTTCAAATTATAAGCCACCCTCAAATTTTTGTCTGCCTATTTAGCCCTAGATCCTCCAGTGCGTTACCTATCTTCTTGTCTACATCCACGAACTTGAGAAGCAACCTAAAAAAACCAGTCAAAAGTCAGATCTAGGGTTTCATACTTGACATGTTTCAAGGGTTGGGATAATTTGGCCTTGATAAAATGTTACTTTATGCCTTAAACGACCCCATTTAATTGTTTAGTAGGGAAATTTAGGGACTCTTTCATTACTAATCAGTGTTAGTATCGTTTCTAGCCCTAAAACCTATCAAAAAGACCTGCAAAATCAACCAAGTTAGGGTCATATTTGAGTTATGGGGAAATCTCAACAATATAATTGAATTCCGCCTTCCAAAAGCATTCTTTTCAGGCTAAGGAGTACTTGTATAAACCCTTAAAAGGATGGTTAACTCAGCTAGTAATTCATGTTGATATACCAATGGGTACAATGGGGTGAAAAGTTACAATGGAAACTGAAAATACCAATGTGTACCTTGCCCAACTCACAACCTACAGGGATAAGCACAAATATAAACATAGGTTTACCACTGCACAATCAACCATTAAAGTTGAACAAGATATGAGATTAATAAACAAATTACAAAACTATTGGAGAAAGATAAATTGGGGCAGATAACAATATACTCGTGCGGAATAATAGGGAAACAAAGCTTCAGATACCATTTTCCTCACAAGTCTATCTATTTTTTTTTTCTGTCTTTTGACCTTTCATATTCCCATCAAACTCAAATGCCTATAAAATTTCTTGTAATGAAATGCCTACATTTAATTTTGTTGTCCTAGCTATATGGTATTGGTAAAGTATTACCAAGGGGCCAGTTATCACGATAAATAAAAATATTTAAGGTAATTGTTTAGATCAGATATAACAAAGTTCACCTCTATGTATGGTAATCATCATCATCAACTAAATGTATGTGTGTGCACATGCATAAATACCCAATACACATCTCAATCAAACAGAAGAAAAACATATTTATACCTTGATTTCTGGATCTTCACACTGTCTTCTTATGCTTTACCTTTCAAAACATCATTCAACATACTTCATTTTTTGTCATGTTGCAATAGTTTCATGTTAGGACCCATCAAATATATTTATGTTTGTTTATGAAAATAACAAAAACAATCTAAATAAATACAATTCTATTACAATGTAAATTACAATACTATTCAACTATTCTAGTAAATTTATTGTTAAGAATATATCACCTGATAAAACATGGATAACCAAAAATACTATGTATATAAGGCCATCGATTTAATCAAAACTCCATTTCTTGCCTCTTAACTATGGAAATGTTTCTCAACGCTATCTGTAACAAGTTCCAATGGAGGAATCAAATAGCAATAGTGAAAATTACACAATAAAAATATAGAAATAGATGTTTTTTAATGTATTCTTCCTTACCATTCATTGAGCTCCTCTCTATTTCGAGAATAATTTAATATTCTCTACTAAACAAGACCAACCACGTGAAGGTGGAAGCTCTTATGGCCCCTCCCTTGCCTCACATCACTCTCAACTCCCCAAACCCAATGCCTATACTTGCAAATAACAATTTATTTCACTATTTCACAATGCAAATAACAATGCATCTATAATGCAAATTATTTCACTCAATAGTTGAAAATGCTTTCATTAAATCATTCTTTAAAACATTCATTAAACCATTCAATCATTCAATAGCTGAAAAAACCACTCATTAACTCATTCATTAAAACATTAATTTAGTCAATGGCAGAAAAAAATATCAGTAAACAATTCAGTAAAGCATTCATTCATGAAACAGAGGAAAAAAACATTAATTTTATTTATTTATTTTATAAATAAGAATTACTCAAAATTTGTTTAGTCACTTCCTTTTACTTTTCTTCTCTTTAAATATTTAGTTAGAGTCACATCTTCGGGAATCTGATCATCGGTATCCCTATTAGTCTGCTCGCAAGGTTGAACTTCAGGCAAGGGGCGATGAATTTCTGCAATAATGTCAAATTATTTCATTAATATATTTATATTTTGATAAATATGAGTAATTCATTTGAAAAGCATTACGAATGTGTGTTTTTACCTGCCATGTGCACATCAACATGTTCAACATTATCTCGTATTGGCCCAACCTGTTCCGTGTTATGATCTGCAGCTACATGCTCTGTAGTTGAATTGTGTAGAATTAGAATTAATGTTCATCATCTGTAATGGTCTATAAAAAACAGTAGCACATTAATAAATTCATTACCAGGATGAGAAGCATGATCTTCGTTTGGTTGGTCATGTACTACATCCTTGACATGAATGGGATCATTACTTTCCTGCACAAAAATGAATAAATAATTTACGTTTGTTTATTTATAAGGAAAAAATTGCATGAGCATTAATAAATTATCATTAAACTATACAGTTTTCACATACCTGGGCACCAGATGGATCAGCAGAAGATCGTGCAGTATTCATAGACAAGCTTCTCTGGTGTTCAACAACGGCGTCAAAGCCATGTTCGAAGCCAAGCTTCATGTAATCCGCACTGGGAAATTCTTTGAACTGGTCGGCCTTCATATTTGCATGATGTCATTAATTTTAAATCCTTTTGTCAAAACAAAACAAAAATAATAATCTGTATGATATTTGGATGCAGATTCGGGTTTTGCAATACTTACATATCGGGCTGCTAAGTTGGAGTAACCACTACGCCCAAGCTTGTGTTGGTCAATTTTTTCAATTCTTTCCTTTGTGGCCTTATATGTGTCCGAGAGCCTAATTAAGTTTTTAAATACATTAGTCTATGTACCAAAATTTATATAAAAACTAGTAATAATAAGGCTTACCACTACATTTTGGAATGTATTGCATACCTCCATGTTCCACCTGGTGGTATCTTTCCTGATTTTCTCAGGCCCTTCTCTTTTCCATCTTCCACCAGGGCTTTCCACTCCATAGATGGAATCATTGGAGGGCGCTCATATTTAGGGTTCTTTTCTAGGTGAACCCTATATTGGTCTTGGACAATCTTTAGATGTTTTCCAGCCTTCTATAGTACCTTCGATGTATCAAAGGTATCTTTTCTGAACAGACTAACCAAGCGATTAGTCAGATCATCCTTTAAAGCTTTTGGCTGCTTGTTCCACATTGTGCGGATGGTGGGCCTGAAGATCTCCAAGGCCAAATCATTTATGTGTTTATAAAATATATCATTTCCTGCAAAACATTATTGCCATCATTAGTCAACATTAGAAAATATTATCGGTATATTAGACACAAATTATAAAAAATAAATTGACCAATCTATAATGACTTGGAATCCTCTCCATCTTTATTGGAACCAGTTCTTCATTCACCAAAAATGTACACTTTATTGAACCAGTGCTAGTCACACAAGAAGATCTAGGAAATGCTTCCACATCTCTATCTAGCCCTGCTTCCACCCCTTCTTCTGCAGCATCTGTTGTGGGTGGGGCAACATCGGCTGCACCCTCCGCTGCCCTCGACGGTGTCGCAGAGGATGTTGCCGATTGTTCAATGGACAATATGGGAGAAGTATGTGGTGTACGTGGAGTGGTTTGGCCACTGGGACCAACATTGTCTTGACCACCACTGATAATATCCATAGCGCGCTGTAAATTAAACCCATTTTATTATAAGTTCAACAGCATATAAAACAAAATATTATAAATTTTTTATAAATGAATTTACATTTTTATTCGATAACTTACGTCCACTTGTTTACGTTGCTGTAACAACAATTGAATCCTTTTTTCGAGCCCTTCTGTTAGTGGAACTGCCAATGTCAGACGAATCAGTTCCTCATTTTGTTTTTCCCTTGTCCTTTGTAGCACCCTCAAGGGGTCTGCAGAATTTCTAATTTCACTATTTCTCATCAACCGAGAGACCTCATTCTGTAAAGAGTTCTGAGACGTTGTTTGATAAATGGAATCCTCTGTCTGCAATTGAAATATATAAAAAATTGCTTAGTCTTTGAAAGTATAGTGTGCACAAATAATTATATTAGGGATTACATGATCTAGGATTACCTTACGCCTAGCCGAGGGCGTGGTCTGATCAACAGATGGGGATTTACCTCAATCAGTCACTTGCAAAAAAAGTAGAGAACATTATCACAATGAATGCGATATGTATAAGCTAACAAATACAAAACAAAAACAAAAATAAACACTATGTTACATGTTTTATATGTGTACATTTTTGAAGTATTTATAATGTGGAATTACATTTAGGTTAAATGGTTGCCTCGAGTCTCCAGTCGTCTGATCAATAGCTGGGGAGTTTCCCTGGTCAATCTGCAAAAAAGGTAGACAACATTACCATCATGAACGCAACCATACAAACGAAAGAATACATAACAAAATAAACATAATGCATCACGATAGACTTGTTTACGATTTTAAAGTATATGAAATGGAGAATTACATTCATGTTTGGCTGTTGCCCTGATGCTGTAGTCAGCTGATCAATAGCCGGTTGGCTTCCCTGATCAGCACTCTGCATGAAAAATCGATAATATTATATAAACGAACCTAATATACTAATGAAAATACATAACAACGTATCTGTATGTCCATCCTAAATTTAATATTACATTGGCAATATTGATATATACCTGCTACCTTAACTCGGGTCGACAAACATCTATGGAGATGGAGGTGCCCCTGAGAGAACCCTGCATCAAAAACATACTAAAAGTTACATAAGGAAACATGAAAAGTAGATAATTTCAATTATATGCTAACAAAAATTCCTATAGACATTAAAATAATTAATAAAAGGGTGGTTAAATTTTTTGTTGTACCACAACCATAATAACATTGTTTGTATCTACACGATTCAAATTGTAATCAATAAGCAGTTCTTCGCCAGCAACTATTGATTTAATTGCACATACAAAGACATGGTTTCCTTCACACGACTCAAATATGCAGTTGGGTTGCTTTAATGTAGAACCTGGTTGTATATTGTTTATAAACCCCGCAATATTACCGGTTGTTTTTGGCCTTTCGTCCATGTACATTGTTGCTCCTTTATTTTGAGCTTTGTCTTTCAGTTGTATATAATTTGCTGAAAACCCATATCTACGCATACTTCATGTATATTGGACCAGGCGCATCCAATCACTGTAGTTGTAAGAGAGTCCAACATACTCCATCAATTATGTACATCTACCGTATGCAACCTTTATGCCGTCCATGCAAAACAAGCCCAATCCATGCAATGAGGACGGTGCAACTCTATATATCCTCTCATTCACACAAAAATCAGTGTTTACTTTAGGAAGATCGCTAGGAACCCATTGTTTCACTAGGTCTTGGTACCTTAAGGGCACGTCGATGTCTCCCACTGTCTCATCATCATAGGAACATGACCCCCCTCCTTGGATAAAAAATTCATGCGTTTATCGAATTTTCTTCTAATCTTCTGACATCTAGTTGATCTAGCCCATGTAGACCTAGTGGATGTCTCACTTTCCTCCAGCCTTCCCAAACTCCCTTCACTGGAGGAAGACAGGTCTGACAAATACCTGTTTGGTTCTACCTACACCATGGCCAAAAAACAATTGTCATAAGCATAGCAAAATACCAGCAAAAAAAAGTGGAAATACTTATAAGAAAAAAAACTTGGGAAGACTTGTAAGCCAATAACTTGTTAAAGAAAAAGCTTGTCAAGAATGAGTTTGGTTAATAGGTGTGGGCATTTGGTAGCCCTAAAAATTCTAATGTATGCCCCTCTTTTGGTTACATACAAGTCTCCATTCTAAATTAATGCTTGCATTGCCTTTTCCTAACATGAATTGGGTAGGATTCATAAGCTTCAAATGTATGCTTGTGGCGATTGTACTTTAGCCTTTCAACATTGTCAAGCTTGAGACGATATGTTATGCATATGCATCACATATAACACTGCAATTTATGCCAATATATGTCTTTACAAAACCTGGAGGTTCTCCTTTAATGGACTATCTCCTTCAAAGAATATATCTCCTTTAAGTGGTTTTTAGTTTTCCCATGAATGATTTTGTGATGTTGTACATTATTATCCATTTTACCTAATATGTTTTATGATCTTTTCCATGTTTTCTAGGGTGCACATACTTGTTGTTGATGGCTTCTTTTGCTTGAAAGTTGAACTGCCTAAAAGTGCACAGATATCATCTAGGACCCTTTAAGAGTCATAATAACAACTATTGTTATAGGTTTTTATTCTCCAAATGAAACACCAAAACCATACTTATCGGTTAATATTTGTGTAGGGATGTTTTTCTGTTCTCTCCCATAATTTATGATACTAATGGGATTGTATGCAAAAATTTATGTATGCCCTACGAAATCTTATGTATGCCCCTGTTTTAGTTACATACAATTCTCCATTCTCACTTATTGCTTGCATTTCCTTTTCCTAACATTGCCTTTTCCTTTTACTGGCCTAACCCCTTTTCAACAATAATAGTTGTAGATTTAATCAAGTGTTTTTCTACTTAGGTGGCTGAGTCAACCGAGTTGACCCCCAACCGAGCTAACTCGACCTTTGAAATGATTGGAGTGACAAGTTTGGTACCGAACCAAGAAAAGCAGGGTATGACTGGATGGATCGGTAACAAAATGGTCAATTCGTCCCAATCCGTACTAAATTGACCAAGTGAATGTGGGAATGCACAGGCCACACACATGACACTTCAATTCAAAAAAAAAAAACCTAGAAATATAAACATCTAGACTCTAAACCTACTTCATTGTCGAGTCAATTAGGTTTGTAGGATTCCTATACATCATAACACTATTTGGAGTAAAACACAACTTGCTTTGTAGGCCCTAGATGCCACCCATGTGCAAAATAGTCAATCTATACAGCAGCCCCTGAATACAAAATAGTTCTTCACAAAATAGGGCATGAACCATGTGAACAACCTTCCAAGTGGACCAGCTCAATGAGTAACCTCCAAGCATGTAATATCTCTCATGAAATGGTGTATAAAATAGTGTAAGCATGCTTCAAATGATCACCTTCTCCTTTGGTAGGGCTGAACACTGCCCTTATGCATGTGTCTCCAAGGGTGAATGTTAATCAAATAATGAGAGAAGGCCTCCCTCTAACGATAAACCAGTACACCAAGGTGAATTCGCCCTATTTAGGCCTTCCAGAACAAACTTGGTATTTTCAATGTCACACTAGGAGCAATGTTTGGTAGTCTTATGGGCATAAACAACTCTAGAATCAAGTATGAGCATCAAAGGGAAAAATATGAGGACTTTACAGTAATGGACAAATAATGATGTTGAGTTCTTAGAGATCCTGTAGAGTGGATGTTTTAACCTCTGTGCTACTCTGTAGAGTGGATGTTTTAACCTCTGTGCAAACCCGTGTATGAGTTTGAGCCAACATTTACATCCACTCTACAGGATCTCCAGAGAACGAACATCATTATTTTTCCATTAGTATAAAGGAGATGTACTAGAATATTTTCCTGTACATGTTGATTTTGCTATTTAGTTGAACCTAAATGAGAAAAAAAGAGGAGCACTAAGCAAGCTACAACACTTTTCATGCGCGTCAATGTGCGCACACGTCAAAGAGTTGTATCTTGCTTAGTCTCCTCTCTGTTTTGTTCAACTTCTCCGTGAAATCACCAAGTCCTCACAAATCTTCTAGTACAATTCCTTTACAGTAATGGACAAAGAGCGAACATTTCCAGATCTGCTACTTGGCATGTTCATGAATGAAAAGAATGTTTTAAATACATTTATATCAATTTGTAATATTTCCTGATTCTAAAGCTGACGATGAAGAACAAACTTGGTATTTTCAATGTCACACTAGGAGCAATGTTGGGAAGTCCTATAGGCATAAACAAATCTAGAATCAAGTATGAGCATCAAAGGGACAAATTTGAGCACTTTGGGAGCATTCTGAAGGTCACAACAAACAGTAAAGCATCTCAAATTAGCTATAATTAGGCCAACTTTCAGATCTGGGCACATTGCAGCAATAAAAGATGATCATCAATGGAAATAGGAGGTGGTCTTTGCAATTATGGCTGTGAAAATGAGAAATTTGTGGGTGAAAGCAACCCTAAATTCTCATTCATATGCCTTATAGCAGCATCCACATGAATTCTGGGCACAAACAAACCTGTTTGGTAGTAAAAAAGGGTATGAAGCAACCCTATTTTACCATCTTGGGCACCCTTGTGCACTTATCCATCACCGAACAGGCGTACCTCTAAATCTGGGCCAAATTGGAGGGTTAAAAGGCAGTTTTGGGCATGAATAGCCCTATGAAAAGTGACGAACAACAGAAAAACTGGCTTTCAGAAAGCCATTGAATATGCTCATGCTTGGATTACCAACATGAGGGAAAGCCATTGAATATGATAATGCTTGGACTATAATAGACCACCTTGGTTGGAAACTAATGCAAACCCATGTATGAGTTTGAGCCAACATTTACATCCACTCTACAGGATCTCCAGATAACTAACATCATTATTTTTCCATTAGTATAAAGGAGATGTACTAGAAGATTTGCTTGTTCTTGTTGATTTTACTGTTTAGTTGAACCTAAATGAGAAACAAAGAGGAGCACTAACCAATCTACAACACTTTTCATGTGCATCAATGTGCGCGTGCGTCAAAGTGTTGTAGCTTGGTTAGTCTCCTCTCTGTTTCGTTCAACTTCTCCATGAAATAAACAAGTCCTCACAAATATTCTAGTACAATTCCTTTACAGTAATGGACAAATAATGATGTTGAGTTCCTGGAGATCCTATAGAGTGGATGTTTTAACCTCTGTGCCACTCTGAAGTGCATAAGCCAACACTTCAAAGGCATATTTCCCAGTGGCAACCTACAAAAATCACACACACACACACACACACACACACACACACACACACACACACACACACACACACATATATATAATCCATGGTGGTGAAGAGCAGACATTTACAGATCTCCTACTTGGCACGTTCAGGAATGAAAAGAATGTTTTAAATACATTTATATCAGTATGTAATATTTGTTGATTCTAAAGCTAACCAACTGTCTAAACCACAAAGGTCATCTTATCGTGTTAATTGTAAGAGGGACAAAAAAAAATCAGACACGGTGAAAATTGACATAAAATGTTCAAATAAAAAATAAGGGACATCAAAATACCTAGTACTTGCTTCAAGAACCAAAGCATAAACCATAAGATTCATGATTGTCCATTAATGGAAAAGTATTACCTAACCCAATTTCCAGTCAACTAAGCACCTCATGGTCGAATCATGATATTGCAGCAGTCTGCATACACCCTTCACTTGAATGATGTTAGGATTGCCAAGAAATAACATCATTCAAGTGAAGGATGTATGCAGACTGCTCCAGACATTATATCTCTACTCATTCGATTTACTACAAAGTGTTGTAGCTTGATTAATGCTCCTCTCTGTTTATCATTTACGTTCAACTTCACCATGAAATCAACAAGTCCAGGCAATAATTCTAGTACAATGCCTTTACAGTAATGGACAAATAATGATGTTGAGTTCTTGGAGATCTTGTAGAGTGGATGTTTTAACCTCTTCACTGCTACTCTGTAGTG
>LPNX010479352.1:36285-89898 GCA_001517045.1 Pseudotsuga menziesii
GTAATTTGCAAAATAAAAGATTTAGAGGGATATTTGATTAATTATATGCTTGCCATTTTATCTTTTACACCATATGCCAAATCGATTTCCCTTTCTGTTAGATTGTTATCTCCATTGCGTTGTGCTGCTTT
Organism: Pseudotsuga menziesii; assembly: GCA_001517045.1. Classification (NCBI taxonomy): domain Eukaryota; kingdom Viridiplantae; phylum Streptophyta; class Pinopsida; order Pinales; family Pinaceae; genus Pseudotsuga; species Pseudotsuga menziesii. The sequence continues at coordinate 36,417 of LPNX010479352.1, forward strand.
TACCAATGAAGCCACACCTTCCCATGATATTCCATGACCCAATTATGCGCATCGTTCAATCCATACCTTCATCCAGTCAAGATTGTTTGCGATGTATAAATGAATTGCATCCCATTCTCGACCAACTGTTTAATGACAATAACCATTAAAATCAGAGAAAGGTGTAAATATCCTGAACAAAGACGTATATGCTCTTAACTGAAGCAATTATGACTATAAAATACAATTAGAATATGAAGGATATAATAAAAATCCACTAGCTAATAATTACCTTTCAGCTTCCTCAATCTACCTTTCCCCTTCAGTTTCTCCCCTTCAAATTTGTTATTGGAGTCCGGATCACAAATGCAACGTAAATTGAGCTTTGATGCTAAAATAGGAAGATATTCACTAACATACAACATGTTTTGGTATGCCGTATATCCTTCCATCATAGAACCCACCGCATGTGCTCGTTGTCTCACCAAACCCTTCATAAATTTCAAGTGCCTCTCAACCATCCACATGGACCTTGAGTGCATAGGTCCACACAACTCAATCTCCTCAACTTGGTGTATGAGGTAGTGTTCCTATGCATTGAAAAATGCTGATGGTAGATGCTTCTACATTTCACACATGAGACGAGAAATTTCTCTCCTCCAATACTTTATATATTCTTTATGTATTTCTTTAGATGTCAACCATCTACAAGTGATGCAAACCAATAACGATATTTAACAAAAATAAACATTAAATTACAATATATGCTGAAATAGCGCACAAAATAAATAAATAAATTATTATACGGAGAATTAAAGAAACACTAAGCACATGCAAGTAATCGCTAGTTACCTCATGTATTTACAAAGATTATATATAGCTTGTTTGACATTGTTGTCGAAGTTGTCCGGGAGAGAGAGAGAGGTAGAACATAATGTATCAATATACAAACCACGCCATTTATTAAAAAAAGAGTATACAAACAAGAAAAAATTATATGGACATAAAAATAATAATTACCTTGATGAAGACATGCCAATCATGTGTTTTGACCCCTGCAAAATCACCTTTTTTAGTTATGATATTCTTCAAGTTTGCACAAAAACTGGTGGGAAATTTAATTTTCCGCATTACTTCTTTGACAACATTGCTTTGTTGCTCCGTCAACATCCATGGAATTGAGTTTATATTAACTTGTTCTCCGTTGGTATGAAATTGGATGACGTCTTTCATTGCATGGTTGCTTTCTTGAATGTCTTTGCACACTTTCACAACTTTATCTTTCTCCCTCCTTATCTCTAGTAGTCGCCATAAGGTTTCAATAACATTCTTTCCAATATGCATTGTATCAAACAAATGAGCAATTTGTAGGTGCTCATAGTAGGGCAATCTGTTGAATTGAATAGGATAACTTTTCATTCCTTGTGGAAGACCATTAATGCCTTCATGATCACAATGGACATCATGAATATTAGTTTATAATTAATAAATTACATCATAAATCAAATATGGCCACTACAACAAACAACTCACAATAAAAATAAAAATACATAAAAATTCATATACGATGATCCATACGTACCATGATGATGATTTCTATTCTATTGCATCTTCCAAAGGTGAGGTGTCATTCTCCGTGGTTTTAATGTAGTCTCCTGCTTCCCATTGAAACGATTTCTTTCAATTGTTCTATACTTGTGATTCTTAGAGAGGAAATGCCTATACTCATCAAACACCTCCTTTCTTAAGCTTTTTAAACGACGAGATTTTATCTTAGGACCACAAACTGGACATGCAAATTTACCCTTTGTCTGAAGACCTACAATATTTGGATATGGAATATCTATGTCAAATATATTCATACATAAAATATTCTAACCACTCCATATCATTAAATGCAATTAAAGTGGAACTTTAAATTACAAACCACAAAATGAAGTTAACCCAGGGGCATTGTGTATTGTCCATACAACCATTGCATGGAATTGAAATTGCCTTTGTCGTATTGGTCTAGATACGTCATACATAGTTATGCCATTCCATAACTTCAGTAGCTCATCTATAAGAGGTTCGATGTATACATTCATATCTTTGATTTGGAACTTACCTGATTCATAATTTGAAGTACAAATAAAATATATCATTATGAGAACCATTAAGATATATAAAGCATGCATAAGAGTAAAATAATAGATATATATATGAACTTAAGATACATATTACGAAAAATGAGATGCCACAACTACATTATAAATAAAACAGTTTTCGTCAATAAAACCTGGAATAATCATCGACAACATTATGTGCTCCCTCTTGATTGACAACCATGGAGGAATGTTATTGTTGATAACAAAAATAGGCCACACCGTGTAAATGGATTTCATTTGTGCAAATGGATTAACATCATCTGCTGCCAAAGAAATCCTAAGATTACGTGGTTCTTCTTTAAAGTGAGGCCACTTTTCCTCAATATCTCTAAAAGCAATACCATCTACAGGCATTCAGATAACATCATCTTGACTTCTGTTCCTGGCATGGTAATCCATAAATTGTGCTATGTTTTTGCACCTGAATAGTCGTTGCAAACGTGGAATGATGGGAATATAACGAAGAACCTTCTGAGGCACCTTTTTTGTTACTTTATCTGTACGATATCTACTTACATGACATTTCGGACATTCTGTTGCAAATTCATGCTGATTATAATATATAACATGGTCATCGGGGCATGCATGACTTGCTTCATAATGCATTCCAATCTCTTTCATGATGGAAGATAAATCTCGATATGTGCGAGGTAAAATATTTGATGGTGGTAACAAAAATTCAGCTATCAAGCTAAAAAAAATAAAAAATTGTTAATGTAATAAATAAATAATATTAACGAAACACACTTCATCCGTACGATGATCAATAATGAGTTAACAATACAATTATTAGAGGAATACAAATAAACTTTATCACGATCCTATATATGTGATGGATTATTTTAGATACCTTAGCATCCATGTGATTGCAATGTTTGAAAGACCATTCATAACCTTCAAGTTCATTATCAACAATATAGTAGAGAGAAGATTTGTTTTGGAGCCTTCATAAAGGGGTTCATATGCCTTATCGAGAAGAGGTATATCGTTAACATCATCAAAGTCATCATCATTTTCATTATCAACATCATCGTCATCCATTTTAACGTTAAATGAATCATGGATCAATGTATTTGTACCATCATCTTCAATTACATCATCGGCATGATCATCTTGTTCAATATGATCATTCACTTGTTCTCCATTAAACATACACGCTCCATGATCTTGATCTTGAACTTGTTATGAAAGCACTTCCTCTGGACGACATGCTATAGGGTGTCTTTCCTTTAATATAAATACATGGAAACATCAATAGATATACATTAATATATGAAAAAAATAATACATACAATTACAAAAAAAACCGAATATAATAATGTTTATAATGCTAAACCTACAGATGGATGATATTCGTTCCCCCCCTCAGCGTGTCCATGTTCCTTGCAATGTTTTGTGGCTGTTGAGATCAATATTCTTCTCCTCTTAAATCCCCTGCATTGAGTACACAAACAATAATATTTTCCATCACCCCTTCGTTTCGCTACATCCCATAGTCTAGCAAGCAATTATCGGTTGTCTTCGTTTGGATCCGGAATATTTAATCTATTTGACATTTTGTCATAAACTTCGTTAATGAATATAACCAGTTGTCTTAAAAAATCAAGTTCCATGCATCAACCATGCATCAAGGTTTTGTCAAACGGAGAGAAGTCAAAGAATAAAAAATTCCCGGCAAACTGTCTATGGATGAAAAAAAAAATTCCCACAACTGCCCGTTGAAGAATAAAACAATTCCTGAAAACGTCCGTCGAGGAACAAATAATTTTCGCAATCGTCCGTTGCTTCTACAACAAACATGTCGAAATGTTTAAAACAATTTATATTTATAATGGACATGCGTCGGATATTCGACACCTTGAACATAGTTACTGTTGAAAGTATGGGACCATAAAATTTAAAATCATGTAAACCTTAAATTTTTTTTAATAAAAAAACCTATACTGCCCGTCGGATATCCGACACTTAGGGGTCGGATAACCGACATTATTGGGTTCACAGACGTCGAATATCCGACATTGAAGTGTCAGATAACCAACACTACAAGGGTCAGAAATCCGACTCCAGAGTGTCGGAGATTCGACGACGCTATAAATAATTTGTTATCGGCATTCTGTCGATTGATTGCTATCTGACACATCCATGCAAAATGTCGGATGACGTTGAATTCTGACGTTGGGATTCGAGTTCAAATCTTGTTGTGACCCTAACTATTACAAGTGGAAAAAGATCGATATTCCTTATCCATTTTTATTCAACTTTTATAAAACAAACCAATATTACAAATGTATGAGACCCTAGGTCTCCTTAAGAGTTCCCTTGACCTTGTGAAGTCATCGATGGCTTCACTTAGGCGGTATATGCCCCTGCATCAATATTTTATTACTAGCCATACTTTGTCTTAGTTTCCTTTCTGTTTTTAGTTCATTCTCTTTCATTTTTAGTTCTCTTTCGTCACTATGGTAAAAAACGGAAAAAAAAAGAATCTATTCTTAAAACAAAGCATTTTTTGCATTTCAACCTTCCATAATCTGCTTTCTTCCAATTTTTTTAGTGCTTAATCACTGTACATTTTCAACAATCTTATTTATGGATTTTTTTAGCAGCTCATTTATTCTCTTTGTGTGGTTTAATAGCTCATATTCTTTGATTGTTTTTGTTGAGTTTGCTCCTCTTTCTTTTCAGCGTTCATACCATCAAAGACAAACTCAAAATGAAAATGTCAACTAGGCCATTGCACCTTGCTTTCTTTGCATCGTAACTTGCTAGAAGTAACAAAGTAAGGTCATACAAGGAGGCTGGATATACATTCTGATTTTTATGAAATGGAGCTTTTCCTTGTAGGTGAGGACAATACTAATCCCTATATATTCCCCACAAATATTGAGTAGCGTTAGGAAGTGGTGTTTTCTTCCTCTAGGTCATTAATAATGAAGGGATTAGCGGTGGAAAGAACCTATATAAAGAATGAATTGATTTATGTATACGACCATGTCACATTTTTAAAGCTCTTTTCCTCTCCTTAAATGCGAAGAAATCATGGCATGGATGTGAAATCGAGAGGCCCTCGAAGGAGGTGTAGAAGACAGCTTCCAACAAGTACACTGGTGAGGACTGTGAAGCTTGCAAATAACCATCATAACTACTCAAATGGGCAGTTCAATACTAATTCCTTTGAATCTTTAACATATGCACTAGGCCCAACTTCATAAAAAACATTGAGACTAACCAACACCACACCCTCCTCATGTGCGACTAGATAATGACCGACTAATGGAACATGAGAGGACACCAAAGAAAACACAAGATAAGCCACACTGGATTTATGATCGATGCCTTATCCAAAAAAAGTATCACACTCCATGTTAAGTTAGCTAATATCTTAATTGATAGTTTTGGGTGTAGTTCCCATAACTTGTTTGTTGTGTGCTAATTCTTATGTGAATGCTCATAGTGCTCATGATGTTGAATTTCCTTCATTTTTTAAGGTGTTGGATTGGCTCAAACCAAGTGGAGAGTAAGTGTAGAAGAATTTATAGTCCATTATTTAGGAATAACCAATGGATATAGATCTGATCCCTTGGACTAAAGTGAATTGGAGTAAGGTGGTGATCATGGTGTTGCTTAGAAAGATCCTGATCGAGTCGAAGAGCCTTTGTAACTTGAGTTTGGCATTTGGCCAATGCAACTTAATGGATGGATTGGCAATGGAACTAACATAATGATGCTACTAATGATGAACTACTCTTCTTACTGCTTGGAAGTAATAAAATAAAACCCTTGTTGGCTATGGAGATACTCAATCCGATCCATTGATGAAGTCCATATTGAAAGATTGGACACTTCTTCATTCCTCCTCTAGTCTTATGACTTGTTCCTTTGGAGTTAATCCATTAGGGTTGTAAACAATTCTCACCTCTTGTTAATGTTTTATTGCCACATGCCTCAAGATACAACAGATGGTGATATGGGTAGATTAATATTTACGCGGATTGAATGCAATTATGTAGTAGTAGGAAGTCAAATGTTAAACAATGAAAAATACATGCATATGGCACCAACCAGATGGAACTATTCATTGCTTATAAATAAGAGATACTTATGATGTTTATTATAACTCGAGTGTAATTTATTTATATAAAAATATCAATGAAACAATGAATAGACCAAAATGGAGGCATGCCTCTGCAATGAACAATCAACAAGTTAGTTGGGCCTATTTAGTTGTAGATAGATTGGAAGTGTTGGGTTGTTTTGTACCAGCCCCATCAATTTCACTAGAACAACGAACGGATCTCCTGTTATTCCCATTTAAAAGGATATATTCATATAAAACAATAATATATTCCTATACATTTTGGACTTACCTATATTATAAATACAACCACTAAATTTGTCATTCAAGATCACATCCCCAAGGATAGAATAATGTCTTCAACAACAACTTAAATCATTCATAGTTTGTGACTATAAGTTGTTTGTCTTTGTAACTATAAAGACATCTTTAAAACCCTTCAAAAGTCTCATTAAACTTGCAAGAGTTGTAAGTTTTCAATTTGCAAACAACCCTTGCTTCTTTATTGCATCAGAGTCTGCATTTGATGATCTAGCAATTGATTTGTGATTCTCACAATTACTTACATCTACTTTTGATTCTTGGATCATTCTCGAATCCGAGTGCCTCGTTGAAGAATCCTATCCATAAGAATTGATGGGAGAGTGATGCCATGCCAGAATCCACTTGAAACTATTAAACTTTAAAGCATGTGAGACTTCACCAACATAGTTGAACATCTACTTCGTTCATGGACATTTAATGCCTTCAGAACTTCAATGATTTTGTAAAATTCTATCTCATTAAATGGGAAATCTTGAGATGCTGCAATTGACATATTCTTTTTCTACCAATTTTAATTCCACAGCTTTCTATGTATAGTTCCTTACCAATGATTTAGTTTGTCATGGTTTTAGTTTGCAAATCGCGGACTAGAGAAGGCACATCATTATTAGAATATTTCATGGTAAAAAAACTAAAATAATCATATTATATTATTATTAGAATAATAGTAAAAAAAATTCAAAAAATAGTTTTTTTATTTCATATTAGTTAACAACAAAGACCAAATTCTCTTCATAATTGATTTTGATGATGGGCGACATTGGTATGATTCGACACTCAACATTGGCAAGATATATTGGACATTTATTGATAGCTCATTGATTGATTGATTGATTGATTGAAATCTTCTTGACTTCTAAAATAATTTGAACCAATGTCAAAATACAATATGCCTATATGGTTAATTTTCATGAATTTATGTTGTAGAACTATGTAGAATGCTTTGGAGTCCTTTACATTATGTAGTGGACATTAATATTTGAGAATGTATAACATTCAAATATATTGTATTAAATGACATTGCAGATACCTCTGAAATGCTTTGAAAAGGCAACTAAAAGGGGTGAAGAAGAAAGACTTTCTAGTACACTATCTCCATGTTCCTGGGGCCAACACCCTTTTGTAGGCACTGGTGGTAGTTTTAAAATTTTATGGAACTATGGAGTGGTAAGTTTTTATTTAGTTTTACAACATTAATCCATCTAGCTGAACTATTACACTCTTGTTTCTTCTTTGAATCACTATTTAATTCAACGTATTTCATGTTTTATGCTTTTGGAGTAGCCTAGAAAAGTACACTCGTAAGTATTGGAAAATGCCTTACATCCTATTAGGACTAATATGCTCAAGATGGAGGATCTTGGAATTCTTCGTATATTCATAAGGGTCTTGCTCAAAGAAGATGTGAAATAGTGCAAGATAATGGTAAAGGTCATTAAATATGTTGTCTTTAACTTTCATATCAAATGCATTAGGTAGTTTTATCTTTTTGATCATGAATCCTTTTGCTTCATTGTTTACATTCTGTTATCCTACTTTTGTTTGAAGTCAAGATATTATAATTCTATAATTGGGCATTATTTTTATGTTCAACTTACTTTTTTATTTTGCAGGTTCTATAATGGTGTTGTTAATTCCTATGATATTAAACTGAAGAAGCACAAAATAAGATCCACTTTATGATATTTTATTTGTGGAATTCTATGTAAAATATTTGTTTGGAGAATGTAGACTTTATGCATATAAGTTGAAATCAATAATGTTTTTGCTTTTATAGGTATTATACTTTGATGGGGATGTTGATGTTCTTAATCTCTAGAAGCAGTGCTGGGAGTTTACTGATGACAACCTTGTGATTGAAAAGGTTTTTAAATTCATCACATTATAATTTGAGAATCCTTATTGTAATTCTTTATTGGATAATGTTGTTGTCTAATTATTGGTTGTGGGGTTTGAATTGTGCAATTACCATAAATTGTTGTGAGATCTAAACTAGTTGTAGACAAGTAAGATTCAATAAAAGTACTCTTTCTACTACACATTGATTTATCAAGTTGTTTGGCTTAAGATTTCATTTAGTTGATTAAATATGACTCTGCTTCACAAAGAAATGATGTCCCACACTAGTTTTGCACAATGCTATATATTGCTTTCAACAAAACTCATTTATGTACACATTGATTTATCTTTTGAATGTGAACAAAACTACGCGCTATTTAAAACATACGATGCACTATATTGTGAATATTTTTATAACATATCAAATGTAAGATTGAACATCCGTAATTATCATTTTGTTTCTTTTTTACAAACACATGCTTATGGTGGGGAATATTTTTGTCATATTTCATTTCAATAATAAACCCATTTTTATATTTTAATTCTTCTCCTTAGGATAGCTAGCATCTATAAGCAACATGTTAGGATAGCTAGCATATATAAGCAAAATGTTAGGATAACTAACATCTACAAATAAAAAACACTATAGAGGTTATTTTAAATTTCTTGTTTCTATAGGAGTTAGAAAATATGCTTACGTATGAACCTAATTGTAACATGGTATGAATGGAGTAGTTTTGTAAATTTGTGCAGTAACTTTTTATAATGTTTAGGAAAAATTGGGGCATATTTTTCTGAGTCGGTCATATTTATTATTTAAGCTCTGGAAATAGAGGTGCTAAATGATATATTTGCCCCATAGACTTATTTTCCTTCATGGAAGCAATGGAACAATTATGCACACACTATTATATAATATTTTTTATCTTTGGTTAAGCTTCCCCCCTTAGGATAACATAATCACATAACACCAACCACAATTACACATAAATCTATTGATAACCTTGACTACGCAAGTATTCATTTACATCTCAGTCCAGGAACAATCTTATGGAGCTCGTATTTGAAAAATGAACAATATTATACTATGATCAATTTTGTCTGAATTGATAGCCCCCCTTCCAATTTTGAAATCTAGCTTTGCACTATTTAAAATTTAAATTACCATATTCTTAGTAAATTTGTTTCAAAAGTATTAATTTTAGACTTGGATTTTTACTTAGGTTCCTTTTCTTTTAACTATGAATTTTCAATAAAATGAAATATTAGTTCATCCTTTTGTTTTTCAGGTCTGACAGTCACAAACAACCAAACACGTAGTAATTGTGGTTGTATATAACTACTATAAAACAAATGTAAGTATTGCTCTACCACTTGTATAGTTGGTTTAATGCCTCACTTTCATTAATGTTAATTAATATATAAGTCAAAATTTTGAGCTCACCATGCGATTTGCACAAAGTGATTTTGCAGTCCACATGGATTTACGAATGATGAAATATGGGTGTTAATATTGCTCCTCTCCCCAACTCTCCCCAATTCTGAGAGGGTAATAGCTCGATGGAAGAGCACTTGCCTTACATGTAGGAGGTTGGTGGTTCGATTCCTCCATGCCCTGTCTATAAAAATCAATGAATAAAAAATGATTAAATATATTACTAGTTGATGGCAATTAAAGATTAAAGTGACTAAATATGCTACAAATTAACATAATATTAATGACTGAATATGCTACCAATTAACAACAAATTAATGGCTAAATATATTACTAATTGACAGTAATTAATGACTAAATATACTACCAACTAACGAAAAATATATGACTATGTGCCGACAATTAATGGTTAAAATGACTAAACATCAATGATTACAATGACTAAATAAACAACTAATTAAACAACCAAATATACTACCAATTAATGAATTTGGAGAAAGCAATAAATGACTAAAATATTTTAGTCATTAATTTAGTGGTGAGTTATATGACTGCAAATATAACACCACTGGTCATCTGACCGAAATTAGTCATTTATATGCTAAATTTAGTAGTTTTTTTCGTCGTAAATTTCTCTTTTTTCTATTTAGTGATATCCAAGATAATAACGAACTTCATTGAGCTCCATAGTGAAATATGGCATTGCACAATTCCTAAAACACTGTGGAATGAAAGGATTTTCCATCTCTATGAGACTATGAGAGTTGAGGATGAAAAACACTTTCTCTTAGAGTGCCCTACATACACCCACATTAGATCTTAGTTTCAAAATCTTTGCTACAATACAAACCTTCCTAATCTTGTAACTTGTTAAAACTATAGTGAGTTAGGAACACTTCTCTTTAAACATTTTGAGCATAGGAATAAATAAAATCAGAATGAATTTGTATCTATATCTGTATAAATATAAAAAAATTGAAAATTTTATATTTGTAAAAAAGAGAGAGAATTTGTTCCTTATATATTTAATAATAATAATAATACCTATGTCATATTTATAATGAAAAAATGGTGTGTGTGTGTGTGTGTATCCCCACGGTGGGTTCCATCCTCTTGTGTTGCATTCGGCATGACTCCTCATTGTCAAGATAGTTGGTTGGATGCCCTCTCGAGGTGATAATAGGTTCTTAATGGCTTCATGGTGGTTATTTGGATTATGGCAGTGGTCATCATGTTTACCTATGGAAACTTCCATCTTCTGATTTGGAAGTACAAGTCTCTGGATCTCCCTCTTATAGCTTCAATTGACATTGTGGAAATTTGGTTTCACTTCATTGATGTTGTACCCTTGATCAATGGGTATGTTTGGTTTTCTATCATGGATTGTAGTAGTATTTCACCCTTCCATCGACATGTTTGGAAGATTTTGTATGGATTCAAACACCCTTCTATTGGCCCTAATCATCATTTTCAGTGACTACCCTCTATCTCTCAACACTGTGCTTTCTTAGGTTCCTTGAGACTTCTCCCCTCACCCGTTATGGTTCGCATCAAGAAACACGAGTGCAAGATTTATGTTCGGCCTAAATGATCCCATATGGATTGTGTTATTTTTGAGTAAGAGAATGTGAAAGCCTCCTTTAGCGGTACTATCTCACCTCCTCTATATAGGAAAATTAAAAATATGGAAAGTTACGTTAATAGAAAGATGGAGCATTTTGAGCTGGTCGAGTTGATCAATGATAAGCCATATGGTAAGTGACCCTCACACCACTCCCACTAGAGACACTTGTTATATGAAAACTATTACTCTGCTATAGCGCATGAAAACCATTCTAGAGAAGCTTATGATGGATAGTGTCACCAGTTTACTAGAGAATGAGTACTAGGGATTGAGTCTCTTAGCTTGTATGGAATGTATAAAAAATTGGCTATGCATATTTGTCAAAAGAGAAATTGAACTATATGCTAAGGTTAATGTTGTTTCCCATGATGTTACGGGAAAGGTTTTTTTGACATCACTCCTCTCTAAGGCAGGTTGTTGGATTAATCTACTATAGACATCCAAATGTTGGGCAGGTGAGCGAGGAGACCAGCTCTAAGGTGACTCCCACCATTGCTATTTCCGATGACTCTTACCTTCATTCGTTGCTTTCCTCCCAATAAGGTTTCTTACTTTATGAGTCTTATGGCTCACAAGAGCAACTGCAGTCAATTTTCTCTTGTTTATAGTTTCTCCATTTTGAACTTTGTGGATAGTAACCCCATCTTGTGGGGATGTCTATCTATTTAGCTCAAAATTTGGGTCCTTACTGATAGCGATTCTAATATGGGTCATAGTCTTAGGATTCATACTAGTTTCAATAACAATTATGCTCGAAATTTTGTTGATAAATTATGGACTGGGTAACTGGTTTTGTTTCCCAAGTGGTAGGCCAATCACCTCAACATTTGTTTCCTTTTTCTGTTTCCCAAGGGGTCGATTCCATATGCTACCACTATATCCCTATGTGCACCCACACTGCCCCTACACAAGTGCACACATGTTATTCGAGGTTTGAACCCATGACGTCACAAGGAGTGCCTTAATAGTGCACCCTATCGCCAACTGGTCTACACCCTCAGTGATAAAAAGTTGAAAATTATATATATATATATATCATCATCACAGGGAAATATTTGAAGCATTTTCTATCATTTCAAGGATGGTATCTAGGGTAAAACCATTTGGTTGTTGTTGTTTTGTCAATATGCTCTTGTGGTTTCTCAGTGGATGTCCCCAACGAGATCTAAATATTGAGAGTTGGGTCTTGAACTCGTTGAGATTGGGGAAAACCACCGTCATCATCCCAAGCAACCTCACATGGCCAAGAGAGATGACCAAGCAATATATCATATTAAGTTGTTGCTCAAGGAATCCCTCAGATGGTAGAGGAACGAGATGATGGATAGTTTCACCCAGATCCTTCGACCAATTCTAATGGGAGCGAATGCACCTTCAACGAGAAACCATTTTGGAGGTGCGACTCCCTTCAAGGTACAAGTTAACTTTGACATCCCCTTATTTTAAGGCAATACAGATGTAGGCTCTTAGAGAAATGGTTAAATATGTTAGAGGGTTACTCATTTGTTCAAAAAAAATTCGACAATGAAAATACCACCTTTGTTCTCCTTAAGTTCCTCGCTCATATCAAAGGCTGGTGGGATGGGTATTGCGAGAGGTATGCGAGAGATGAGTTTGAAATATATAGAACATAACCCACTTGGGTGGATTTTGTCGATGTTGTCAAGGAGGTGTTCTACCCCGTCAAAAACTATAATGACCAGTACACTAAGTGGAAAAATTTGCACCAGGAGAGAGACTAGATAGTGCCAGAGTTTACCAACATATTCCATACCTTTCTCTCAAAAATGGGTAATATAGACTCTGAACGACTCTTGGTCCTAAATACCACAGTGGATTGCATAAGTACATTTAGATAGAGATGGATATCTTAGAAATATCCTCAATGGGAGTTACTTATTGGTATGTTGTCAAGATCAAGCAAAAGTTTAAGAAAAAAGAATAAATGGGAGTTTAGGTTGGCAAATCAACACTAGCAAGAGCCTAGCAAAGATGAAACTAACTTACAAAGCAAAGGACAGACTAAGGATGACCAAAATCCTGATAGCCAACCCAATCTGCAGTCAAAGAAGCTTAACATGAAATTAAATAAGTGTGATATTTTAGAGGTAGATCTTGATACAAAAATATTCCTCACAAATATGCATAGTAAAATAGAGAGAATAATGAGACTAAACACGATATAATTGAGGAATAATTTGAGTATCTTCCATGCATTATTATTCAACAATGATATACATAAATAATACATCCTCAAGAGACAAAATTAAATTCCAAAGAGGCAATTCAAATAGATCATAAAGCAAGCTTACTAAAAATGTGAAAACCCCCTAAAGGTGACAAACACACTTTCCAAATCACACCAAAAGCTCACAAATTGGATAGATCATCAGTGATGGAAAATGAATCTAACAATGGAAACTGGAGAGAAAATCATGGAGGATGTGTTGGCCAAAAAGAAAATAGTTGCATAGTTGACTAGCTTTATCCTTATCCACTAAAAAGCAGAAAAAGAAAGACAAAAAAAGTCAAAAGCAGTAAATCATCCTTACCAATTCTAGACAGTATTTAAAGCATCAGGATCTTATCTAGAATCTTATCCAAGTGCGGTACTATGGATAATGAAGGCAAGTGTGGGTCAAATATGACTAAAAGTGGCCAATTACCTAGTCCAACACTAGGAAATTAATCAAAATGTCTAATGAAAAATATCCTAACTATTGAGTGGGTTTTTAATGTTCTAGTAAGAAGGAAAACGACAAGTGGTGTGAGAAAAACAAGTCCTCCAACTTCAAAATGTTTAGTTTTGATATGGCGACCATGCCATGCTTTATGTCTCTGCTTCTATGTGTTTTGATGAAATCCTGTGATGAAGCGTTCTTCTTCCATCTGAACGAGCTGCGACAACCTTTGTTCGACAACATCTTCGTCGGTCATTTTTGTCAGCGCGACAATTCTTAAGCTCGACACAATATATTCCATCGACACAACAACTTCTTGTCCATACACTAGTTTGAATGGAGTGTGCCCTGTCAGTCGCTTGCAAGTTGTTCAGTAGGTGGAAACCCATCCGGGAAAAACCACCAAGGTGTTCTTCATCAAGCATGAGAAATATATAGCACCTTGCAGTCTATGACTTGTAGACTATTTTGAGATAAGTCTATTTAGCTCAATCTTTTTCTTGCTCTCATGCTATCTGTTTTTATGCTTTTCTTCTATCTACTCCTACCGATCTACACAGAGCCTAGATCGACTCTTCTACTCTACTATCTGTGCACTCAGCTGCAGAATGACTCTACAAAATGGTCTACGTACATAGCTGCAGATTCACGACTCAACAACCTTCTACTATTAGACTCCTCTCTGATCTCCTCAAAATACTTCTACTATTACCAACTGAACCAACAAAACTACAATCTTTCTGAAGCTAACCCTTATACAGAACGGGTTCCTCTTATTTATATAAGTTACAAGACCACGTAGGATTGATTGAGTATAACTCAGTTATTACAGTCACAAATAGCCATAAAATATCTTCTATTATATTAATGACATGCCATACTGGCCTAAAAAACGTCCTTGATAACATTAATCGCAGGCCATAACTAGCCGTGGAAACGTCTTTCAGTCTGCCTGTATAGGTCATAACTAGCTGCAAGCAACTGTCCTTTAGTCTTTCACCAACTCGAACTCCTATGGTCTTCTGACCTCCTGATTCCCAGCCTTTACCCTTCTACCTTCCAATCTTCCACTGACTCTGGGTTTGATTTTCCTCGTCGCACTATTCCTCTTCATAGATTTCTCTATTATGCGCTTCCTTTCAGTCCTTTACCTACTTTTACTCCATTGTGTGCCTACTTTTCCTCTCTACTCCAGTGCTTCGATTTCTTCCTTTAGCTCTTTCCTGGTCCAACAGGCCCCCAACACTCACATGTGGATCGTCCTGAGCCACTAAGCAAACTTATGTCTCTGGTGCAGGCTGCGCCATGGGGCCAACCTTATCCCAAAATTCCTTCCACTCGGGAAACCTCTTGCGCTACTTCCTCTACCTGCTTGGCCAATTGTTCCATAGTCATAATTGATATGTTCTGACGGTCCTTCTTCCAGCGACTAAGTGATAAGCTGGAGCTTCTGATGTACAATCTGAATGAGCCATGTAACTCTTTCGACCTCTATCTGCTATGCCATGACTTCCTCATTTATTTTATACTCCTGGTCGTAGAGATTTTTTACTTCCTGTTGTATTTTCTTCAACTCGACGACCTTTGTTTGCCTGCTTCCTTGTATCATTGTCTTTAAACTGCAACTTCACTAGCTTTGGGATTATGTTCATTAACAACGGAACTCCCACAGGAATCTGGGATGAAACCAAGGAGGAGCGTGCTTTCGTCGGGACTTTTACTTCAGGTGCCTCTTTGCTCCTCTAGAGTGGCATGTTCTACTTCTCTTTGTGGTGGCAAAGCTGGTGCATCCTCTGCAGGTATGTCCTCAGTGGCCTTATGCTTATTTGATAACTTCAACACCCTGACCCTAAGAGATGATTTTTTTGGTATGTGTCTATCCGACACAAATAGTCGCATACCTGCAACTGGTATATCAAATAGTGGATTATGAACCAGGGTCGACATAGAGGCTGAACCAGAGGCCAAAACAGGGGATGAACCAGCCATAGGAACTATATGTGGGTTTTGATGCACCATCATTTTTGGTTATTCTTCTTGCTACTGTACCTCTGACGACGTAATTTCTTCTTCTATCAGTAAAGGTGACGCTCTCGTAACGTCTAACTGCTCACTGGTGCTGGAAATGGAAATGACCATTAGCTTCGGCTCTCACAATTACAAGCTCCGGTTCGGTCTTCTTCTCTATGTACAAGTAAAATGATTCTTGACGATGAATGCTAAAATTTATAGGGATGCGACCATCGTGCATGTGATTATTCGATGGAAAATTGATGTCTTGTTGATCACATGGGCTTACCATTTAACGCATTCCAACATTAACTCACGTACTTGATTTTCGATCTGTACATGTCAGGGAAGTTATGGCGAGGACGACGGATGGGGCCAAAAAGCACACTGCCATTCTCCTCGGACTTGTCGAATTAATGACGCCTCACTGTCATAACTGCCCAAATATTTTTCAGGTATCCATGCTTTAATGACGTCCAACTGTCATTCTCACTCTTACTGTGATTTACATACTTTTGTCGTAGTCGTGCGACAAAATAGTTCCATTTCCTCTTTTTTTTATATACCTTTTCTTTCTTACGCGCTCGTGTCACAGCCAACATGGTAAGGCTTCAGGTGGTTGCCATTGATCATCCCTATGACTGGCGTTCCATCTAGGTTATGTAATTTTATTGCGCCAACTTCCGTGATGTGCACGATCACACATGGCCCTAGCCAATGCGTCTTCAATTTCCCTGGATGCTTCAAACATTTGTTGTCATACAACAAAACAAGTCCTCCAACTTCAAAATTTTTAGTTCTGATATGATGATCATGCCATGCTTTTTGTCTCTGCTTCTTTATGTTTTGATGAAATCCTACGATGAAGCGTTCTTCTTCCATCTGAACGAGCTGCGATAACCTTTGTTTGACAGCATCTTCGTTGGTCATTTCTATCGGCACGACAATTATTAAGCTTGGCACAATATATTACATCGACACAACAACTTCTTGTCCATACACTAGTTTGAATGGAGTGTGCCTTGCTAGTCGCTTGCAAGTTGTTTGGTACGCCCATAGCACAGCTGAAACTTTCTGGTCCCAATCATCTCTGTGCACATTGCATACTTTGGTTAACGGAATTTCTAGAATCTTGTTGAATGCTTCAACCATTCCATTCACCAGAGGATGATAGGGTGTCGTATTTCTATGGTGAATCTGGAATTCTGCAGTAAGCTCATTAATCATATTGTTAACAAAATGCGTACCTTGGTCGCTTAGGAGAATTTTTGGACAACCAAATCTGGTCACCACATTTTCGAATAAAAAATTCACCACGGTTGTAGCGGTACAATCTTTAACAGGCGCGGCTTCAGCCCATCTGGTTAAGTAGTCTATCGCTATGATAATGTAGCACATGCCAGTCCTATTTCCTGGTGGACTGATAGGACCCACAAAATCAAAAACCCACTTATCGAATTCTTGAAGGGTTATTTGCGGCACTAGCGGCATCTCATCGTGCCTCGATGGTTTTCTGGTTCTTTGGAAAATATCGCAGTGGTGTCAAAAGCTCTTAGTATCCATATATATAGTTGGCCACCATAAGCCATCTTGCAATATCTTGCGCATAGTTTCCTTTCCAGCATAGTGTCCTCCTGCCACACCGTCATGTGCTTCACTCATTACCGAATGTCATTCATGGTTAAAAATACATCGTCGCAATATTTCGTCGGGGCCCATATTGTATAGGTGTCTCGTGATCAATGTATAATCAGTGGCCTTAATGACCAAATTTTTCTTCTACGCAGTGGTGATCCCTTCAGGCGCATATCCTATACTCATGAGGTGAATGATAGCTTCAAACTTTTTATCAACCACGGTGACTACAAATAGTTGCGCATCAGGAAAGTTATCCTCCAGACTGGTTGGTTCTTCACCACTTTCTATCCTCGAAAAGTGATCAGGTCCCACATTCATTCGATCAAGTTTAACAATGACTTCAAAGTCAAATTCTTGAAACAGGAGAAGCCATCAACAGATCTTTCCCCGCAACACTGGCTTGTTGACTAGGTATTTTAATGTCGAATGATCAGTGTACATTTTAAAATGTCCACCCAACAAGTAGTGTCGAAACTTCTGCAGTGCATATACCATGGTGAGGCCTTCCCTCTTTGTCGTCGTATAATTTTTCTTTATCGTCGAAATTTTTCTCCTAGCAAAAGCAATAGGGTGGTCAAGCGCACCCTCACCTGGTTGCATCAAGACTATGCCAAGCGCGATAGACAATGCATCAACATGGAACTTCTTCTTCCAGTTGTGAAATACCAATATTGGTGCGGTGGCCATCTTGTTTTTTAATTTGTCTAAGCTTTCCTGGCAAGCTTCTGTCCACTGAAACTTTGCATCTTTCTTCAACGGTTTCTCCATAGGTGCAGTTATCTTTGCATATCCTCTAATAAATTTTATGTAATAGGCTGTGTGTCCTAACACTGATCTAATTTGTGTGACTGATGTCGGCGGTGGAAAGTCAAGAATAATCACAACTTTTGCTAGGTTGACCAAAATTCCATCGCGACAAACGACATGTCCCAATAGTACACCAAATGGTGCGCAAAAAATACATTTCTTTGAATTAAGCACGATCTAATACCGGTGACAATAGACCACCATCATGCACAGACTCTCAATATGGTCTCTTACTAGACCAGACACAGTCTAATCATCGAAGTAGACATCAAGAAATTTATGTATGAAATCTTTAAAAGTAGAAACTACTATTCTAGAAAAAATAACAGGTGCATTCTTGAGTCCAAAGGGCATTACCATATACTGATAGCATCCCCATTCTATGATGAAGGTCGTTTTGTGTTGATCCTCCTTCACGATTCTTACTTGGTGATAGCCATAAAAGCCATCGGTGAATGAATACATCTCTTGTCCTCTGATGCTTTCTAGTACTTTATATGTGAATGGTGTTGGGAATGGATTGTGCAAGCATGCATCGTTTAGCTTCCTCAGGTCAACACAGATCCTAACTTCATTTGTTGTCTTCTTATCCTAGATCACTATAGGGATGATCCATTCTGATTCTTTGACATGTTCCATGATTCTTGCGTCGAGCATTCAATCCAATTCAACTTTCACCTTCTCTTTATAGCTTGGATTCAACCTATAAGGTCGTTTCTTAACTGGTTTATCATATGGTTTCAGGGGTATTTTCATCTCCCCCAGATCTCCTACTATTTCCTTCATCTCTGAGAAGTTGGTAGGGAATATGTCCTGAAACTCATGCAGCAAGTCTGTGATCTTTGATATCGTTTCATCATCCCAATAATCTCCTATATTGACGAACTTCTGATTTTTCGGTGAACCAATGTTTACTTTCTTTATTTTTAGTGGCTTGAGGAACCGATCACTCGAAAAACCACTTCCTTCGAATTTGCACGCACCCTCCGACTCTAGTATGTTTATGTTAGTCAGATCATCATCTAGTTCTCCAGCCAGATTGTAACAACCCATCCATTGCTGGATGGTCGTGCTACACTTGTGGGAGCTCGTCACTTCGACATGGATTTAAACAAATATTTCCTCCTTGATCGTTTGAAGCGCAACATCAATTATCGGCTGCTCATTAGCAAATGCAAAGGTGTGTGCAAATTGTTTAACCACCTCGTCCTAGTCTTGAGTTCCTTATTGCAACTCCATGGATGTATACCGGCTTCTGGGTGTCATTTCCAAGGTGTGAATGAAATGATGGACCCTTTCCTCTTGCAGGTATTTTGCAAATGCTATGTGACACTGATTGAGATGTTCGATAGCCCTATGTACTCCTGACTCATGACGGTGACTTCTTCACCCAATATGACTTCCAACAACCTTTTTCACTATGGCCATTCTGATAGGGATTGCTTATGAGTACCCCTCCATCTAGCAGGCGTAGCCTTCAGTACATAGTTTAATGCAGACAAGCGTTGTGGTTCTATTACCAGCCCTTCGAACTCACTTAGGAAGGTCGCAAGATTAGGCAAGCCCTCATATGTGGGTAACTTCCTCTACTGATTCTCCACCCATTGCATAGACCTTGTAATCCTGATGCATCTCCGCATAGAGACTCATGTAATCTGTTTTTCCAATTCTCTAAGGCCTCCCCTGAATCTGATGTGTAGGAACTAGTACTCCTCAGCTTAGGTTTCCATCCATTGTAGGATGTATGCAATCAAATTTTGGGGCGTTGATATTATAGATATGGTCTAGATAATAACCATGTCCTTCATTGTAGACTGGTTCAACATATCTCTATCCCTCCAGTGGGTCAATGGGCGACACTACCCTCATCTCATCATACTCAAATGAGAGGATCCTCTTCTTAAAATTTATAATGGTATGATTATCTATGGCCCAATCTATCCCTAGAAGTGTGGGATATGGGTTTGTGTCATTGACAATGTTGATGAATTCAAAGTCTGCGAATGTGCACAGCCCCTCAATGTCGATAGGGACTTGACTCAACCTACCAATTTGTAGGACCTTCACCTGATTTGCAAGCCTCAACTGGACAAGAGACAAATCCAAGCGTGGCTTTCCCAGGATCTCCCAATTCTGTCACGTCAGAATATTGACGTCTGATCCTAGATCAAGAATAATGTAATCCATGTCATAGTCCCCTATCTACGCAGTCATTCTTAACTCGGACCACGTTTTAAATCTCTTTTTGACATGGTTAACCCTCTTTCCAAGTTGTGACTCGACCCAGGTTTCTTCTATTAGTGCTTGTAGTTTTGCGATAACATCTTTATCGTGGAGCAACACTAAGCTATTTAAAAAAATGTCTTGAGCTTACTAACCTTTCTTGGAGCTTGTTTCTGGAAGATATGTTGGAAGCGTTCAAGCATCTTCCTCACTTCAGCTGATGTTGACGGTTGTTTTGGATCCATAAACTCTGGTTGCACATCCAAAAATACCTGCTTCTATTTTTGAAGATCGAATGGTACTTTCTTCTACGCCATGCGTTGCACCCGCGGTTGTGCCTGCGATTGTTCTTGCAGTATATTCTGATTGGCTCCGGTCGCAACACCTCCTCGTGTTACGACAATAATGCTTGGCTCTCTCGGCTCAACAACAATCGTTTGAACATTAGGGTTAGGATTTGGATTTCGATTCTGTACGGGGTTAGGACCTCCAACGGTCTGAGTTTTCCACTTTGCAATCAACTGGGGACGTTGCTCCACATTATGGTCCTGTGCTTTGCAATATGAACATGTATTTGCAGGTTCATTGCAATCTATGGCATAATGGCCCGACTGTCCATAGTTATAGCATACGACTTGACCTCTTCCTCTTCCAAATCCTCCTCCTCCTCCCCTACCTTTGAAGTTTCCACCCCCCCCTTCCTTGAGGATGTGGTTGTTGTGGTGGGTACTGATTTTGTGGTGCATAATGAGGCTGATACTGATTCTGATACTAGTTTTGTGGGAAAGGCACAGGCTGGTAGTGCGCTTGCGCCTGTTCAGCGTGAACCTGCCCATCGTTCTTCATCAAGTAGGTGTCTACTGTCTTCTCCTTGAGGAGCTGATATGCTCTACAATCCTTCTCATCATGCCCTACTGACTTGCAAAACTTACAGTAAAGTCTGGTTGGGGTACTTACAATCTTCTATAAGTATAGACAATCCTCGTTGTGATGCCCTCTAGTCTAGCATATTCGGCACCAGGGTAGTCCGTGGGTACTCAATGGATTTGGCACACTCGATGAGATATAGTTCATGTACGATGGACAACTATCCTTGGTGTGTCCATTCATTTAACATCTTGTGCACCACAAGTCCTCTTGGGCTTCTTTTCCCTTGTTGATGTCTTGAAGCTGCATGGTAAGATTATCCAGCTGCGACTAAATCTACATCATTCCTATGCTACCATCTCTAATTAGCGAGGATTCTAGCTTCATCGCTAGTTCTAGCGCTTCTGTATGCAACACAATCTTGTGTTGCATCAAAGGAGCTTGGATGTGTGGTAATAATGCAAAAATAACCACTCTTTATGTTGTACATCCGACATCTGGAAACTAACTTTGGCCATCAAAGTTTTAAACCGTTGATTGAAATCCCATACGGAATCCGTCGATAACTGCTTTATTTCCTTAATCTCGGTGATGCACTGTGACTCAAATTGAGGTTTTCTGAACTCATAGATCATCGCGAGTTGGATCTCATCAAGGGTCTTCTGTGGGGTTCCTACTGGTACAACACATAACTTCATAAACCATTCCAACGCGAGACTCCACAGAGTCGTGATCATCTGTGCTTTTCTTATGTCCGTGCTGTGAACTTGGCGAACCATCCAAATAGCTTCACAAAGGAACCAATGCTGCTCTGGATCTTCTTCTCCATTCCCATTGAAAGTGGGTAATCTAATATCTGCCCCAGCCATTGAGTTGGCATCGTGGTTTTCTAATGAATAATTTAATGAGGGCGGACTCCCTTGCATGCTAGTCATAGTACTAGAACTATCAGCATTAATAACTCTTTCAGGAGATGAGGCTCTAGACCTTACCTTTAGTGATACTCCTGGCATGGTGTAGTTACGTCCTGATATTGGTGTCTCCGCAAATTCTTCATATTCTTCTGCTCTTTCAAAAATCGGGCTATAGTCTTCCTCTTCATCGCAAGACCCTTCATCTATTTGTGACTCAACTTCGTACTCACTCTCACTCTCTTCAAATAGACTAGGATTTTGTCTTCCTCCTACTATCTTTCTTCTTTTTCCTGACCTTAATCTCCTTCCACTCCTCAGGAATCCAACTTTTAGTTCAGGTTCTATACTTCTTGGGAACATATCAACTCACCATTTCCCATTTTCTTTATAGGTTGTCTACGACATATCCCCTCCTCTGGATATGCGACTCAACTACTCAACTGCAAAATACCCTTCTCATAGACGAGCATCTTTATCCATGTATTTATAGACAACAAATACATTCTTCGGGGTCCTTGAAAAAAAATTCTTTTGGCCTTACTATACAAAGTTATTGTCTCTACTGCAAACTCAGTAATATACCCCTGCCAAATACAATCGACCCAAAAATCAACAGCTCTAGATATGGTGTTACTTACACTGGTTAACTCGCCAACTAGCTGAGCACTCCACTCGACTGCTTCTATTCTCTGGAAATTTG
Organism: Pseudotsuga menziesii; assembly: GCA_001517045.1. Lineage (NCBI taxonomy): Eukaryota > Viridiplantae > Streptophyta > Pinopsida > Pinales > Pinaceae > Pseudotsuga > Pseudotsuga menziesii. The sequence goes on from LPNX010479352.1 coordinate 59,680, forward strand.
TCTGCTGAGTTTCCAATCTTGACAACCACTCATGCAACATAATAGGAAACTTTGCAAAGAAGATCTCGTGAATATCATAATATATGTATCGGTCCAACCAATTTTCTGCGCTCAACCGCGATCTTGCAGTCTCTTCTTACGCAAATGCTAATGTTTTAGACTCCAGCCAATCCTCCATTTCCTTCTTTGTCGGATTCCAAAACATTTCCCTCAACTCAATTGATTAAGGGTCCCGACAATGGAACCATTTGGTGGCCTACTTTTCCTCACTCTCGTGACCCAGGTTCAACAAAACACCCAAAGACATCGGCTTGATAGAGCAAGCTCAACCGACAACACCTATGAGATAGGCGCAGTCTCACTCGAGATATCTTAATGTGTAACTTCCAGAACCATGTTTCCACATTTGGTGAGGGATTATAGTCCCTTGGTGCGTGGCCAAGGCGCTCAACAGAGTTCAAAGGATGGAGCCATTTACTACTTGACAGTGGTGCAAAGGTGCAACACAACAACGTGGGACACAACCTTGTCCTTGGAAACTTAACAACTAGTGCAACTATGTGATGCAGCTGATTCCTTAAATGTAAATGACAGGGATGCGACTACATTATAATATTAACAATATTTTAACATGAAATAATACCAAATGCTCGACAATGCTTTAATCATTCATTCATTCACTACTTTGATCAACATTGCGACATTCATTCACTACTTTGATCAACATTGCGACATTCATTCAAGCAATAACCATAAACAATGCAAGATATTCAAAAATTCAACATTAATCGTTAAACATTAAATCATTCAACACTCATTCGACACAAGATGTAACGTGGAAACCCATATGGGAAAAACCACCAAGGTGCTCTTCATCTAGCATGAGAAATATATGGCACCTTGTAGTCTTCAACTTGTAGACTGTTTTGAGATATGTCTATTTAGCTCAGACTTTTTCTTTCTCTCATTCTCTTTGCATTTATGCTCTTCTTCTATCTACTCCTATGGATCCGCACACAACCTGGATCGACTCTTCTACTTTACTATATGTGCACTCAGCTGCAGAATGACTCTACAAAACGGTCTGCGCACATAGTTGCAGATCCATGGCTCAACAACCTTATACTATCAAACTCCTCTTTGATCTCCTCAAAATACTTCTACTATTACCAACTGAACCAACAAAACTACAATCTTTCTAAAGCTAACCCTTATATCAAATAAGTTCCTCTTTTTTATATAAGTTACAAGACCGCACAGGGTTGACTAAGTACAACTCAATTATTACAGTCATAAATAGCCACAAAATATATTCTATTATATTAATGACAGGCCATATTGGTCGCAAAAACATCCTTCATTACATTAATTGCAGGCCATAACTAGTCGCGAAAATGTCTTTCAGTCTGTATGTATAGGTCATAACTACCTGCAAAAGTTGTCCTTTAATCTTTCGCTGACTCAAACTCCTATGGTCTTCTGACTTGCTACTTCCCAACCTTTACTCTTCTACCTGCCAATCTTCCACTGACTCTGGGTTCACTTTTCCTCGCCGCACCATTCCTCATCGCAGCTTTCTCTGTTCTGCGCTTCCTTTCCGTCCTTTACCTGATTTTACTCCGTCGTGTGCTTGCTTTATCTCTCTACACTTGCGCTTCAGTTTCTTCCTTTAGTTCTTTTCTGGCCCTACAGTTACTAGACAACTTTTTTAAGGTATAATCTGTTGTTCGTCAGTTTATTTTCTTAGTGGAAGGATCGATAGGAGCAGGATACATGCATCTTTAACCCAACTTCATGTATGTTTTTAGACGTCTAAAGGTCCTAGTAGATTTTGACAATGTTACAATGCAAAATATCCAAATATATAACACAATTGATTTTTCCAAACAATACATTATTCTAGTGCTTTATATGCATGTACAACACCTTTTGGAGGAGATGGTGGTTCAAATCCTTCCTATATTTTTTCAAACACATTTATTTATTCTCATACATAACTTTTCACTGTGATGTTATATTTTGTTTAAGCTAATTATGAATTTTATAAAAGCAGAGATTTTTCTATTGGTGGGATTTAGAGAATCGAATTATGGCATTCTATCCTGCATAGGTTTTGACCTTATAGATAGATGTAATAGCATAACATACTTCTAGTGTTAATTTGAAGCCTTTGACAAGTAAAACCAGTAAAGTTTGTGTGCATTTATTTTGTGTTTTTAGGTATAATTGGATTCACTTTGCAACAATTGGTACTTTTAGGACTCAAACATAAAATTTAGCATTGTGAAGTGATGAAGAACATCAAGATATATCTAGTTCAACTCATAGACCATTCATTGAGTCCTTATTTGACGCTCGGTGTGCATTTTAGTGCCTCTAGAGTGTATTTCCTGAGTATTTTTTGTAGAAGTTTAAGATTTACCATTTTTCTACAACGTGTATTTTCAATGCTTTCTCATGAATTTCAAGCATATAGAAAATCTAGGGAATCACAACACATCATGCCCATGCATAATTTAATGACATGCATAAATTTACCTTGACATCGATTCTCTATAGTTCCACGAAAATGGAGAAAATACTTATGTATGCATTTTGGAATATTTATTGTAGGGAATTTAAAAATTTATTGCGAAAATTGGATATGAGAGATTGTTTACCTTGCGAAACAATCCAGAATGATACCTTTAGATATTTTTTTTGTTTGATTGTCCATCACTCAGGGCCATTAGCAATGAACCATTGGTTAAGAATTGCAACCCAAGTGCATCTCAGTCGTCAAAGTCACTCGGAGATCGCACTCATCCTGGGCCACACCAACCCTTAACATGGCTAGATTTTTTGGTGTCTCCTCCCAACTAGCTCCCCCCTAAGGGAAATTGAACCTGGGTCACCCTGCTGACGAGACCCACACATTAGTTGAATGAGCTAGCGAGAATTGACATGGTATCTTTATATCTTATTAGCATGCAAATTTTGTTTATTGTTTATGTGCATTTTTCTAACCCATGTCTACATGATCAATATCTCTGTGAAAGAGGCCATATTTTCTTTTGTAATACAAGAGAATGTTTTTTCTTTATAATTTCATTCTGATCATATCGGAAGGTGAGGAATCCTCTAAGCTTCCCTTCCCAAGTTTCATTGCACACACGATTTTCCTTAAGAGAATAAACATATAAATACAACATAGAGTGATGATCGTTTTCATCGTCCAATTCATCTATAATATGTGTGCTCTAATCTCTGATCACAATTATGTTTTGCATTGCAACATGGATTGTTATTTGTTGTTAGAATTATTGATTGTGTGTTCATGTTAGCTTTAATGAGACTTTAATTTACTTGTCCATAGGGGAAATAATCTATGTTCTTTGAATGGTGTAACCCTCAAGACCACAAGAGAATCATGACACTGGCCTGGAAAGATAACCTTGAGAAGGAATCTATTGTAGTATTCTCCTTACCATAGTATTTTAAATGCGTTTGGGGAATATTTGAATAAAAAAACATCGTAATTGATTGGATTACAATTCGTGTTTTGGTGCAAAGAATAATCAGTATCCTGGGGTTTGTAATCATGTAGAAGGCCTCTTTAGCGAGTATAATGATGTTTAGTCACTTTGTTGTTTGGTCATTTTTGCTTTTAATCCATCCATTTCTAGTATATTGGAAAGAACTAAGATTATATCCTTTCTTAATAATAGTTATCTTTGATATACCTTCTACAGAGAGCGGTATTGGTCAAACTTTGAAAAGTCTTGAGGGATATTTGTAAGTAGTTTCCATAGCCACCTAAAGAATTTTTGAATATAAATATTGTGGATATGTTTCTTGAAGATTCTGATTTTAATGAAGAAAATTGCATAATCTGGTTATGTCCGGGAGGAAACACAAGTCATATAGTCAAATATGCTTTTGGAGGGATTCCTGGCAGTGTTTAAGTTCCATTAACTGAGAAGTATGCATACAATGACATTTACATATTTATATAAGATAATTTTTTCCTCATTGGGGATATGCAATAATTGAGGAAACTTTTCCCACCAATATTTCATTTAAAACACAATAGAAACATAATTTTTTTCTAGGGAATTGGAAATATATGTTACAAGTTTGATAGGTGGTAAAAGTATCGATTCTAACACTAAGCCATATTTAGAAGTTTATGGGAATTTGTACTATATTCATACTCAAGTGGAAGATATGAGTGCTACTAACAAATTTCCTTCCTTTGTTCTCACTAAGCAAGGGGAAGAGTTTGTGCAACAAAATGCTAATATTTTCAAGTTTGATCTATTATACAATCCAATGCATTTGAGAGTTGGGAGAAGCTTGCAAATATCTATGATGAGATGATAAAATTGTTTTCACCATTATATTATTCTTTTTCTAGTAAGTCTGAGGATGCACATCTCTTTTATATGTTCTATTTTATTGGCATATATGAGGAATTCTTAAAATATTGTAGTTAATGGTTCCATATTAACAAGAGGTAGACTTGATGTTAAATGATGGGAGTAAAACCGTAAGTGTAGTGGAGTGGAAGAAGAAAAGTAATTTAACTCAAAGAGTGGAAATCAATCGAAGACGAAGGGTGAAACTGATTTCATGCTTTCAGTCAAGAAACCATTCACAAAATTACTAAGAATTTCTACCACAAGTTACAAGTCGGATCCTATCAATGAAAAATGAGGTTCATTATTTTTAATACATAGGTCGGCCTCATCTTGAAAGAATATGCTAAAATGTTAGTTTGCAAAGACTCATATATATAAGAGGTGAGTTCTCCCTCCTAGTGTGGAAGTGAAAAATGTGGAAGTAAGATGATCTAAAAAGAAATATGAGACAATGAAGTTTTGGGGATCTGAGGCAGTAGTAAAGGAGGATTTTTGCAACAAAGAATGAAGTCTTGTGGAGAATTTTTTAGGGCAAACATCTAAGTCTCGGAATAGGAAGATTCGGCCTCGGTTTAGGGACTCATATTGAAAAATTGAGGTGTTGTCTTTGAGAATTGATTACATAGTTTGAGAATTGTTTAAAGAACAAAATTGTCCTTGACCTTGGACAATTTTGAGTTTGGTTAAGGGTGTTGGAATATATTAAACCCACTCACAACTTAGGATAAAATAATTAATCATTATTTGATTAATTATTCACCCACTAGCTTAATTAGTTAGCATCCACTTGCACCTTAAAGTCAATACATGCCATCTATATCCTAGGAATGATTTATTTCCAATTTTGGGTTGATATTGACCACCTTTTGACCATCTAGAATTAGTATACAAGACTTTACAGTAGATTCTGCTTTATTTTGCTTTTTCTGATTTTCCTGCTTTTCTATGGATAAGATAAAAACTAGTCAACTAGGAAACTGGGAGCTTTTGTTTCCAACCCATCCTCCATTAGTTTTTCTCCATTTTCTAGTATTAGCATGTCTTTTCCATCTCCTTGACAACTCACTCATGCTTTTTCCAACTCATGAGGTCCTTGATATATTTGGTAAGTGCTTTAGCCACCTATGGGGGTTTGCTATATTTTGGTAAGTCAACCTTTTTGAGCTTTATGAATTGTTTCCATACAATTCGATTTTCATATGAAATATGTACTATTTATGTACACTATTATTCATCATTATTCAATGGAATGATACACACCAATATTCATCTCTTCATTCATGTGATTCAGTCTCTTTTCTTCTCTCTATTGTGAGAATTCTTAGTAGCAAGATCTATTTCCTGTGCTTCTTCTTAGCATCATTGCTCATAGCATTGATATATTATTTCTACATGGTATCAGAGCAGCAAGTTTGATCAAGTTCTACAGAGTTGAGGAGCGCTTCCAATCCCCTATCCCTCTCTAAAGAAGAGCTTGTCTAGCTTACAAGATTTTCTCCTAGTTTGTTTTGTAGGTTGCAGAGAGTATCTACTAGAGCATATCGAAAAATTCAATATGGATTCAAAATTTCCTCTACTATCTCCTTTCAACTATGCTGATGGGAAGCCAAAGATGAGTGCATACTTGAAGAGGCAATGTCTCTTTGATGTCTCCATTGGTGCATTGGGTGAACCTGAGTCTTATGAAGAGAAGATTGATTGGCTAAATAATTGTGATAGAGATTATGGAATTATGTGTTTGGGAACGTCTCCAAATATATATCATCTCATAGATTCTACTGAATTTCCATTTGAGCTTTGGAAAATTTTGGACAAAGCTTTTGGTTTGCAGGAAATTGAAGATGAAGCATGGAGCAAACCTAGCATCTCCTCTTGTTCTCTCTCTCAAGATTTCTTAGCCTCTACATTCTCTGATGAATTTGATCATGATGAAGAAGTTTCTCATATAGTTCATGTTGCTGCTGCCCTCTTTTATTCGAATGCTTCCTCCTTCAATGAAGAAGCAAATATTGAAGAGCCATCTTTTTCTGTGTCTCTTGAAGGTGATTTTTCTTCTTGTGATACTATTGATGAAAAAGAAGTAACATATGGAGCTGATACTGATATTAATTATGATCCTATAACCCATTCATTGTTCTCTAAATCTCCTATCTTAGATTCTGAGATCTATGTGCCAGATTCTTCACACCTTTTGCATACCTCTCTCATTGATGGTGCGCAACCCAGTGACTTCCAGGATGTTTGCGTAGCCACATCAAGCCTTATTTGTGTCATACCTCTTACCTTACTTGATCTCACGTGCTTCAGCATATCCTCCTTTTTTCTTGGCATCAATACTCAGAGCCTTCTTGAAGATTGTGAACATCTCATTATTTCCTCCTTTCATACAGAGGATTCATTACCAGTGTATTTCCATGAGTTTATTGATATGTTTATATGTGATCCTTTGGATTATGATTTAGAAGCATATTTGTAGGTTGATACACATATAATACCACCATACATACCATCTATCATACCTCTAAATATTCCAAAGACTATACAAATCCCAAGCTCACTAGTTGATTCCTCATTGGTCTCTTATGCAGTGATATTTATCTTACATGATTTGAAGTCTTTCTTAACTTTCAGTGGCTGGTTTTCCATGACCTTAGTCATATATGGACTGATATTAAACATGTTTGGATATGTTCTAAACACTTATGGTTCAGATCTTATGCCCATCCATCATTCATATTTTTACACCTATCAGTTTTCCCTAGTTGCTCATAATTTTCCTAGTCTAGCCCTATATCCTCATGGAGCCATTAAAGCCTTTATCCTTGCTGTTCCATATCTTAATATTTTTGATATGTCAGAGTTTTATCAGCCTCATATCAGATCTATACAGGTGCTACATCAGATTGGAAGATTGACATGTGATCCACATCACAATTTTGCAGCTATTCAGGGAATTGGGTGTGAAATAAATTGTCTTAACTTTTGTACTCTTTGGGAAGGAGTATGCACAGATCTCTTTTCCATTTCAGATTATGTTTGCAGATCAGAGTTTGACAGTAGAAAGAAGCATTCAGATAATTCTCCTACTTCATCAGTTGATGAGACAGAAGGAGTCTCTCCTCTTCCTTCTTGCAGGTTCTACACTCTAGCGCATGATCACGGAGTTCATGATTTCTTCAACAAGTCCTTCATCCAGAAGCAGTTCACTCAGCTCATTAAAGTGAAGATGAAGATATGTTGAAGACATATTTCAAATTTTGTGCCTTGTCCTATCTCGAGGGAGGATTTTCCCCATGTGGTTTTGCCTCTTTCCTCACTTTTTTGGACATAATAATTGTTAAAGGGTGACCATAGCCTTGTTGTTGGGCACTATATGCATCCATATGCATCTATATTTTTTTGTCATACCATCATAAAGTCAGACTTATAGGGGGGTGTTGGAATATATTAAACCCACTCACAACTTAGGATAAAATAATTAATCATTATTTGATTAATTATTCACCCACTAGCTTAATTAGTTGGCATCCACTTGCACCTTAAAGTCAATACAAGCCATCTATATCCTAGGAATGATTTATTTCCAATTCTGGGTTGATCTTGACCACCTTATGACCATCCATAATTAGTATACAGGACTTTACAGCAGATTCTGCTTTTTCTGTTTTTCCTGCTTTTCTATGGATAAGATAAAAGCTAGTCAACTAGGAAACTGAGAGCTTTTGTTTCCAACACATCCTCCATTAGTTTTTCTCAATTTTCTAGTATTAGCATGTCTTTTCCATCTCCTTGACAACTCACTCATGCTTTCGCCAACTCGTGAGGTCCTTGATAGATTTGGTAAGTTCTTTAGCCACCAATGGGGGTTTGCTATATTTTGGTAAGTCAGCCATTTTGAGCTTTATGAGTTGTTTCCATACAATTCAATTTTCATATGAGGTATGTACTATTTATGTACACTATTATTCATCATTATTCAATGGAAGGATACACACCAATATTCATCTCTTCATTCATGTGATTCAGNAAAGTCAGACTTATAGGGGGGTGTAGGAATATATTAAACCCACTCACAACTTAGGATAAGATAATTAATCATTATTTGATTAATTATCAACCCACTAGCTTAATTAGTTGGCATCCACTTGCACCTTAAAGTCAATACATGCCATCCATATCCTGTGAATGATTTATTTCCAATTATGGGTTGATCTTGACCACCTTTTGACCATCCAGAATTAGTATACAGGACTTTACAGCAGATTCTGCTTTATTCTGTTTTTTCTGCTTTTCATGTTTTTCTATGGATAAGATAAAAGCTAGTCAACTAAGAAACTGAGAAATTTTGTTTCCAACCCATCCTCCATTAGTTTTTCTCCATTTTCTAGGATTAACATGTTTTTTCCATCTCCTTGACAAACAACTCATGATTTTTCCAACTCGTGAGGTCCTTGATAGATTTGGTAAGTGCTTTAGCCACCTATGGGGGTTTGCTATATTTTAGTAGGTCAGCCTTTTTGAGCTTTATGAGTTGTTTCCATACAATTCAATTTTCATATGAGGGATGTACTATTTGTGTACAATATTATTCATAATTATTCAGTGGAAGGATACACACAAATAATCATCTCTTCATTCATGTGATTCAGTCTCTTTTCTTCTCTCTATTTTTCCTATGTATGCTTGTGAGAATTCTTAGTAGCAAGATCTATTTCCTGTGCTTCTTCTTAGCATCATTGCTCATAGCATTGATCTATTATTTCTACAAAGGGCTATTGGAAGACAGATTTTGTGGACTATTTAGGGGCAAAGTTTGTTGGTAGTAGAAACAATATAATGAAGGAACATGAAAGATAAGGGCTAATTTTTGAAGACTTATTTAAGGATAGATTTGTGAACAATTCTGTGTATGAGGTAGAGTATTATGAGCAACATTGTGAATAGAGGATTTGAAGAAGTGTTTGGAGCAGACCATAAGCAGTGAAGAAAAATTAGGATATTGGCGTCTCCCATAGTTTGGAGCATGTGAACTAGGGGGTTGAAGCCCTCTTCAAATTGTAGCTAGTAAATCAGGGGGTTAGAGCCTCCTTCTAGATGGAGCTAGTAAAACAAGGGGTCAGAGCCTCCTTCAAGTTGGCGCTAGAGAGTTATGGAAATTGGTCTCTGCACGTAATTGATGTAATTTATCTTATGGCTTTATCAATTCAATAAATTGAGTTTATGTATAAAGATTCTATGTGTTGTGTTATTTTCTGTGTTGATGAATGTTTCTAATTGATAATGGTACATAATGAATGAAGAAAAGTGTGTGATATTAACTCACTCAATCCCCCCTCTCAGTATCACTGTGTGTTCCAATATTTAATTTCATACAGAATCAGGTACACCTAATCCATTGGATTACTTGACAAATGGTGAACCATTATAAGCTATAATTACAAATGATGAAATATGGGTGTTAATATTGCTCCTTTCCCCATTTCTTAAAGCACGCTTTCTCAATGGAAGAGCACTTTCCTTACACGTAGAAGGTTGGTGGTTTGATTCCTCCATGCCCTACTATAATTAATAAATGCTACTGCAATGAATTTATTAAATACACTTCCAATTGATAGAAATTAGTGAATAAAATGATTAAATATACTACCCATTGATAGAAATTAATGATTAAAATGACAAAATATACTACAAAGAGATGGAAATTAATGACTACAAACATTAAATAAACTTCCAATTAATGGAAATCAATGATTACAATGACTAAATAAAATACCAGCTAATGGCAATCAATGACTACAACGACTAAATAAACTACCAGTTAATGACAATTAATGACTAATTAAACGACTAAATATACTACAAGCTGAAGAATTAGAACAACCAATAAATTACTAAAAAAAATAGTCACAAATTTAGTCATGTTATAAGTGTCTAGCAATAAAACAATATTAGTCGTATGACCAAAAAAATCATTTATATGCAAATTTTAGTTGTTTTTTAGTCATATATTTTCCAAATTCTACTAGTGAAGCAACCAAAGGATTTATAGGGTAACGATGAGAGGAAAATTGCAAATCAAAAAAAGGAAGCACTAGCATTAATTTCATCTTTAAATATCATCTTAAGCTTGGAAACTTTAAACTCGAACATTGGCATATTACAAGAAATATATGGCATGAGTTTTAATGCTAAAATTAGGTGATCCTAATTAGAATTGCACAACATCAAAAGGAAGCATAAATCATTCCACAATCAATTAATGGTGTTTAAGCGAAGAATCATATTCAGTTAGCATCATTCCAAGCAACCAATCAATCTCCATGGTCAAGTGGAAATTAAAAGTTCACCCCTTTTCTGCCGAAGCCTTAGATACTCGGAATTGGTGAGATTGCAACATCAAATTTAAAGCATCGATACAGGTATGGATTTCCTAACTTAAACAATTAATTATATTCAATATTGCATTCAAGGCTATAAAGAGAAATTCATGCTTATTGGTTTAGACCATAGTTTGGTCATAAGGATTGTTCACTTGTAACATACTTATGAGAAGGATAAGTTGTCTCTAATGTGTTTTATCAATCTCATTTGTTTGCATTAAGGGGAATTATGACTTAAGAATCCTAGAACTGACTTTTTGAGTTGAAACAATTTTTGGGTTGGAATAAGGAAAGGTAATGTATCCAATATTGTATTGCATGTTCATGTACATCACATGAAAGGTGAGAACAATAGGAGTTTGTTTAAATGACTTTTATCCTTATCATATTGATGTTATTCTCACATTTTGCATTTTCTTGATAGGTATCTATTGGAAGGAGATTTGATGATTGACACAGAACTGAGGAGACATCGTAGTCGACACAATAAACATTCAAAGAAGTTTTTTATGATATCGCTGTTAGCAACTAAACATTGATAATTTATTTGTACTTCACTTCTTTCCAGGTAATCCTAAAAGAACATGACTCATGCTTTCCTTGTACATTTAATAAATTGGCGTTGTTAATGGAATAATTGAATAACTAGTTGAAAGTCCTCCTTAAATCATCCTTGATTTTCTTTGTCCACCCTTGGAAGAGACTCAAGAAGAGCACAACTTTCATAACCTTCTTAGTCTTCCCTAGGAATATCTTGACTTTCTTTATTAATCATTTAACTCCACCTTCATTGGTTAATTTAATCTTGATCTTAGTGATCATGCTTAATTTCCTTCGGCCTTGAGACAACTCTAAGGCTAGTGTAGGTGGAATGGAAAATCAAAAAGTGAATGAAGAGTGTGTGAGAAGTGCACATAATAAGTGGTCGAGAGTGTGATCATATGGGGTGAAAAAGAAGAGCATAAGGGGTAGTGTATCAAAGAGAATGACAAAATATTCAAAGCAATGGAATGCATAATGTGGAACTTGTAAATTGGTTGGATCTATTTCCTAACCTTTTTCATTTGTCATAATGCTTTTATTATTCTTCATGTTGTTTGATTATTAGTTGAAGTTGATTTCAATGATTTGGCTTTGACCTTGTTTTAGTTCACTTAGTTGTGCCCCCCTTTTCAAAGGGAATTTAAGAAGGTTGAATGTATCTACATTTGGGTTTTTAATGAGCTTTAAGACTAACTATTGGTCCGCTTTTAGTTTTTTTTCTATTCATAACCAATAGTATTTGTTAACACAATATTTAACACCCTTAAATATGCAAGCCAAAAGAATGTACCAAGTTCGCCCACAACATGAAAACTAAGATAGAACACTAAAATAGACAAAATATCATAGACACATTGCTACTTTCCTAGAAGAAAGGTGCATGTGGTTATTAAAAGACCCCAACAAGGGGAAACTACAATGAATGAAGTTGCCTAAGATGAGCTTAGAATATAAAAAACACAAGCTTCAAGTTGTCAAAATGTCATGAAATATGTCATTTCAGTGCAAAAATCTCACAATTTCATGAAAGTTCTTAAACTATGGAAAATCAAAGTGTGAAGGAATGAATGAAAATAATGTTTTGGGATTTTATCCCACATTGTACTTTTTCTCCTAAACACCTAAATCCAAAATCTATTTAAGAGCTACTTGAGGGAAGAGTTGAGCAGGAATGATTGAAAAGCAAAGTTATTATAGAGGAATAATGAGAGAATCTTTTTTCTTCACACTTTTAGTGATCAAAAGCTTGAGAAGTGAAAGAGGGAACCTAGAGAAAAGTAGGAGGAAATATCTCATGATGAGGTTGTATTCTTCCACTCTTATTTGAATGAATATGAAAGTAATTGATTATCCCCCAAATGTTTGTGTTTAGTAATTTCTAGGATGTTAGATTTAGATTGATTTGCATATCATGATATTTGTTGTTAGCGGAATGGAGAAAACATCTTGTATATGAATTTGTTCAACATTTCCCTTGATATGTGAGCTCCAATTTTTATTAATCCAAATCTCTAGTGCTTTGGTTAATGGCCAGAAACTAGTGAGCTAGCACCCAACCAATCCTCACTCAATTAGAGTAGTCACTTTAAGCTTCAAGGAATATGACATGATCTTAACCTCTGGAGTAGAGGTAATATTTACAAAGCACGAAGTTTGGAGAGATCTTGCGGCCTAGGGTCCAACCAAAGGGGTGAATAATAAATCTAAAGAATGAAGAGAGACCTTCCCTAGATCAGAGTCTAGGAGAGCCACCATTGATGACTTAAACGAGGGAATCAAGGGTGACTAGCTAGGGTTTATCCCTTGTTTTTGTTTTCTTATAATCAACATTGGTATCCCACCCATGGGTTATTAATACTTGTTATCCAAGTTCTTATTAATAGTATGATGTTTTCTATTATTGATTTGCCTTGACCACCAATAAAGGATCTATAACCTACTATAGAAAGAGTTGATGGGCCAATTATTTACATGTTTTGCTTGGTGTAGCCTTGTTATACTACTTGGAAATGATAAGTGAGAATATATGGATTGGCCAATGAGTTGCAATGGATGATCATGATTGAGCCCCAAATGTGTGTGCTATGAATGTTTCTTCACCTGATTTCCCTTCGAGTCTTCCTAGGTGATTTGAGTTATTGATACTCTTTATAGGTAAGGTCAATAGATTATGATTGTTAATTCAAGTTGAAATGAGTGGAAATAATCATTCCCACCCAAATCCTTGAAAATTTCATTCATTCCTTGGTATCCTTTATGAAAAGTATGGTACAATCAATACCCTAGTGGTGTAGCTACATATTATATATTCTTCCAATGAAATGTTATGTTTCCCTTACTTCCTACTAACATTCAGCCATTATCATATTACTCTAACATGGGTGGTATACCCCAGTCTACCCACATGCACATTACTCGGGATCATGAAGGCACATCCTATTTATTCTCTCCTCATCTTCGTCTTTAGGTAAATAATAAAAATTCTTACAAGGCACAGTCATTTGCTTCTCTAAAGTTCTTGTCTTTACCTTTGATAAGCTTGCATCAATTGAGATGCTTTCATCTTCATCCCTATTCCACTTGAAGCAACTAACATGATCTTTGTAATGGAATCTTACTAATACAATGTGAAGAACCCTATACCTATTAGCAAGTAGTGAATCCTCGCCAAATATGTTATTTGTGTTGATGATTGATTGATAAGTAACATGCGACAATAAGAATTGATTAAGTAAGGATCTTCATAATCAACTAAAAGAGAATGCAAGGACATCTTGAAATCACGTAATAATTGCAAGTGGGAACAAAAAGAGAAGATACAAGGGTAACACGTCTAGCCTATTGTACAAAGCTTCTCAAAACATCAGAGTATGCCATAACATAATTAGTAGGATTGATAGGTGATACTAGATATGGAATATATTTATGCCCATGAATGCTACTGATTGGATTATATTGATGTGCATCTATGCCCATAATGCCCATACCCATAACTTAGGAACCATTATAACAATATGTCTTAGGACTAGACCACTTACATTAGACCTGATAACAAGGATCATAACCTTAAAGGTCGATATCGAGACTCAATTTGAGCTTAAGATCCATACTGTCCAGTTGTAGATCCACCTATATACCTTCATATTTTGGATTTCCTTCACCCTATTTCAATTAATATTCTTCATAATCAAATCTTCTTTTAACATATATAGACCCATTTATTTATTGATATTTATAACCACCAATAGTATTGGCTACAAGAGGAAAGGAAACAAAGATAGTATCACTTTGAGTTATAGAGCCTAGAATTAAAAGGAGACTCGGACCGTGGAAAATCCTTCACTTAAATCATGAATTCAAGCAAAAGTCCAAATCTTCTTTTAACATATATAGAACCATTTATTTATTGATATTTATAACCACCAATAGTATTGGCTACAAGAGGAAAGGAAACCGAGATAGTATCACTTTGAGTTATAGAGCCTAGAATTAAAAGGAGACTCGAACCGTGGAAAATCCTTCACTTAAATCATGAATTCAAGCAAAAGTCCATTATTAAGGTCATAGTCCTTGAATAAGAAAGAGAATTGTCATATGTATTGTAATACTTTCCTCCTAACAAAATATATCTGAAATGGTTTAATGGCTCACTCTCTATCTCCCTATTTGACAACTTCACTCACTAGCTTGGCATATCGACAAACAAAGTCTCCGGTCACCATTAAACTCTATACAAAAGAAGACCTTGAAACAAATCCTTCCTTTAATACCTCTTGATTGGTTGGTGGTTGAAAGGAGACAAACTGAGCTATAAATATTGAATACTTGGCATGCCTACCTATAGATAGATAGATATGGAGAAATTTCTCATGTTATCCTATTGGATTAAGAAATAATCCCAATTGATAAACAAGAAGCATACATAAATGAGGTAATATGTGGATCAAAACATATATTGGGAAGAAAGGATATATATTCAAATCAAATATGGAGTTATTTGTATATTTGTAATCTAGAAGGGGTTGAAGCATTGGTTTTCATGAAGATGAAAGACATTTTCTGTTCATGCTACCTCTCTTAAGTCAAAATGCTACGCTTCAAAAACAAGGCCATTCTAAAGTATTAATGGAAACGTTGCTATCATGACCTTTGAGAGAATGTCATTATGTGGTTAAGCAACTTGATTGATGTCAGCAATTTCAATCATGGTGCTCCATTGGGACCCATTTTCAAAATGATTTCATGTATGCAATTCGTTCTCATGTTGATATACCTACAACATAGGGAGGATAAAGCAATGTGGGTGAGGGGGTATATCAATTGAACAAAAAATGTTGGAATGGAAATTCAATTTATTTTAATATATAGGAAGAAAGTTCTCTCATTCCCCTTCCTTTTTCAACTAATGTTGATTGGTAGGCAGTACATTTCTCTGAATTGATAACTCAAGCTATTCAAATCTTGCTCATCATTAGGTGATTCACACACTTACACTCTTAAGGAGTTCACCAATTAAACAGTAACTAATCAAGAAAGAAGAAAGATACATCTTTTCTTTTCTAGATTAGGGAAAGCCAAAATCGCTAGAATATAGATATTGAGTTTTTTATATTATATATGTTGCATTTATGAATCTATGGAAAATAAGAGCACAACACAATAGAAGGCCAACTTCGGTTAGGAAGGCTGAGAGATTGTGTATTGGGATATCACTGCCAAGCCAAGCATAAGCACTATCTCTATTCCTTATGAGCATGCCATCCTATAGGCATAGGCACTATCTCCTATTAGGCATACTGGGAATAGGAATATTACTTACGAGCATGACATCCTTTAGGTATATTATTGCCATGCCTACCTCCCTTGACTCACATGCCTAGCTCCAAGTTGTTGCCTCAATAAATGCGTTAAAAAATATTAGCTACCAACCAACCAAATAGATCATTAATAAATAGTCAATGATGACTAAATGTTGCTATAACACTCCTATATCACCTAGGAACTGGAATCTTAACGGATGAGAGAATGGGAGAAACCCTAAGATAGAGAACAAAATTAGGCAAGGGTAAAAATCTATGACATTCAAATGCTACCCATAACATGTTCAATGAGCTTATAAATAGTGTCTCCCAATTGCATTTTTTATTTGTTCCACATTTAGTAATGTGAAGAGATGTAATATACCTTCACTATCTTTCTTCAAGGTATTTTGCAAATACACCAAGTTCTAAACTTGATTTCTCCATTAAAGAATATATACTTAATAAGGATTACTTGATCTCTAACACACACACACACATGTATATATATAGTCTAAATATTCTACGTTATCAACCTTTTCATGACATATTTTATGTCTTATTTTGTTGGGTTGGAAATCTTCAAAAAAATCTTAGAATCACATATATTAGTTATAAAAATTGTATACAAGTAGAATAAATAGACTATTTCTATATATATAAAGTAAAGAAAGCTAAAAATAACACATTGATAAAAATAGTAAAAAAAAATATTAATCCACTTTCCATTCATGGTGCTCACTCATAGTCCCTTGTAATATATACATACATATATATTATATATATAAACCAAATATATAATACTAATAATAATTAGAAAATGACAATTTATCATACCATCATATTTAGAATGCATCTCTAAAGGCTTATTATGTTATTGCTTGCTCATGGAAAGCACATAACTTTCCCTTATTTTGATTAAAAATAATCAATTTTATATAGTAAAAAAATTCTAGTTAATAAAATCTTGTACTTCAAACCAAAGGCAGGCAGGCACTAATGCAGCTTTCCATTATTTTATTTTAATCAATAAACTTTTATTTATTAAAAAAATTCAATTTAAAGAGAATTCAACAAACAAAAGAACTCCTAAACTAGGGTTTTGGCTCCTGGTCCAAATGGCAGGGCATTGGCTCCTGGTCCAGATGGCAGGGCATGCATGCAACATCCGTTCTTCTTGATGTACGGAACAGACGCCAAGTGGTGGAGAACATTCAAGAATTGTCAGACTCTTGCCACTCAACATCACAAATATGACTTGAAAACATTCAATAATAGCTATCTTGATTAAATATAATTAGAAAATATTTAAGTATCTCGATAGCAGCAAAAACATAGGAATCAGCATCTAGTCAGCTCCTTTCTCGATTACCAAGAACCAAACGTTCACATGTCATGCCACCTGGCAAAAAACGGCACAGGCCCGGGGCCCCAGCTTCGGCAACGGCTATTTACCGAACCTCCTAAAGCGCTCCGAGCCCCCAACGTCTCGCAGAAGTTCTTTAAAACCCCTCTCGGTCCCCATTTTCTATACACAATTCTTACCCACCAAAATATCTCGCTGTCTGCCTGTCTGTCTGTCTTTGTGCTGGTTGGAAGCCGCCTTTTGTTTCTGGTGTTGCAAGCCAGTTTTTGGTGTTAGCTTCGCCGCAGCAGTAGCAGAAATGGCTTTCTTTAGCGGAAGATTTAGCAGCGGAGAAGCTCTGTGCTTGTGGGCTTTGTGTTTTCTGCTGGGGTTGCAAATGGCGGCCGGGACTAATTTCATAGTTGGAGGCAAGAATGGCTGGGCTCTACCCACTGGCTCTGAACGCGAGACCTTCAATCAGTGGGCCGAGAGGCTCAGATTTCATGTCAGCGATACTCTCTGTAAGTAGCTTTTTCCTTCAATTTCTGTAGAGAAAAAGGTCTCTGGCTGTTGTTCTTGATTTCGTTGTTAGTGTTTACTGACCGGTTCTTGATTTTGTGTGTTTGCAGTGTTCAAGTATACGGCAAACCAGGACTCGGTGCTCCTCGTTTCTCGAGAGGCCTTCCAAAGCTGCAACACGACGAACCCCGCTGAGTCTTACAGTGATGGCAACTCGTCTTATAAGTTCTCCCGACCCGGTCCGTATTACTTTATTAGCGGCGCACAGGGCCACTGCGAGAAGGGCCAGAAGCTCGTTGTCGTTGTCATGGCACACCGTGGCTCTAATGGGGCACCTGCAGAGGCTCCAGCTTTGGGGTCGTCGCCTGCCTTTTCGCCTTACGCAGAGCCCTCCGACGAGGTCTCGCCCTCATCGTCGCCTCTGGGAACCCCTGCCGTAGCACCTGCCAGCGGTGACTCTGCTCCTCTGGTGCTCTCGCTTACGGCTCCTCTTGCCGTGGCCCTGATCAGCGTTGCTGGGTTCTGGGCGCTTCTTTAGATTTGCAGGTTCGTGGTTACCCTGCTCTGCCTCGTTGGCAGTGAGAGTAGTTGTGTTTTAGCTGACGGGGCACTGACTTATTTTTTGGGGGATCATTTATTATTAATTTAATTGTTATGGGTTAGCGTAGTTTATTAGGACTTTACAGCGGCGAGTATTTTTGCTGTTGCTGGTTTTTGTTTACGAGATTCGACCATGGGTTGATATAAATCCAGATGCCTTGTAAATACGTGCTTTGTGTTTCGCAGTTGCATAATCTATTTATTATGAGTTTTTAATGAGCTCTTATATTATATTTTCAGCACGGTGTTTTGGCAAACATTTATTTATTGTCTTATTCAATTATGAAAATGGGTAAAGTGGAATTAGTTTGTACACATTGCATATCTTTAAAATTAAAATTAAATATATGTTAAAAGCTGGTATCCATTTGAGCAAATAATTACAAATGAAAGCCAAAGCGGGTTGGTAACTGTCCTGTCCTTGTCGCCTGTAATGTCTCTGTCGACAAAATATCTAAATGCAGAGCAGCGACGACAACAAATCTTGAATTAATTTTTCGTTTTAGTTTTATCATAAATAATTTAGTTCCGAATTTCATGGTAATAATTCATATATTTTTATTGTATAATAAATACCGCTAAAGTTGCTTACGGTTTTAACGTGAAATCTGGTGGTTTTAAGCTATGGGGTTTTTTCGTTGGACTCTGAGATATTTTTTCTGTCGGTCAAGAACAGAGAACATTTGCAGGGTGTTAATAAAATTAAGTATTGTATAGTAATATTAAGAGATTCTAAATTCTATCTATTATTTTCAGAAGAAACAAAACAGTTCCTTGATATTTTATTTGAATTAAGGGACATCTTCACACAAAACTGTGGAGACCCGAAGAAACAAAACAGTTCCTTGATATTTTGTGGTATTTTGTGGAGACCCTAACAGAAATAGTAATTCTTCATCACAATACAATAAAACACTTCATCACAATACAATAAAACAACAGATTAACTAATCTTAAGAAAACCACACTATCACAATACAATAAAACAACAGATTAACTAATCTTAAGAAAACCACACTATCAGCACTGCGCATAACCACACTATCAGCACTGGGCATGGATACATGAAAAAGAACATAACAAGAGCCCAGAAACCTTATCCAAGGCAGGCTGGTGACTCTCAAAATTCCTATTATTATTGCTAAGCAAAACCAGAAATAACTCAGGAGAGAAATGTCTGAAATAGAACAGAGCAAAGCTTTAAAATAACTGGAGTGAGACTTCTCCAACAAACTCATTATCACGAGATTCAGGGAGTAAGAGATGACCAGACGCCATACTCAGCCCTTCCTTGGATAAGGTGGCTGCCCTTTTATTATGACTGAAATCCACCGAGGTGAAAGATTGACATAAGCATCCTGGTGTTGTAGCACCAAGCCTCGAGTTTCACCATGCCAATGGTGGATTCACCCTTTTGCCCAATTTATAATCACTCAGTCGCCAAAGATATGTAAGTATGGCAACCCCCAATATCTTTGGCGACAAGTGAAGATGCCTAGAGTGTTAATAGTTAAGCTCTAGTATTTGTACTACTTCCACATCCAAGTTTTGCGTACTGCTTCCACATCCTAGTTTTATAGCAAAAAAGTGGTGATCATTTAACCAAATACATATACCCGCTCCTCCAATGGAGTTTGGAGGCAGCTCCATCAAAGAAAACCATTGGAAATTTCATAACACCATTGGAAATTTCATGACAGGAGGATCTCCAATGTCACGCAATTTGTGCCTTAGACCGCCTTCCAAATATTCCACATGAAAAATAAAGGCTCTTCCAATGGAGTTTACAACAGCTCCATCAAAGGAGGATCCCAATGTCACGTAATTTGTGCCTTATTCCAAATATTCCACATGAAAAGCAGACACTGGAGGCTTTACCACTCTTTGAGACCCAGCTAATACTCCAATGGAGTTTGCAGCAGCTCCATCAAAGAAAAACATTGGAAGTTTCATAACAGGAGGATCTCCAATGTCACGTAATTTGTGCTTTATTATCTGTGGGATTGCCTTCCAAATATTTCACATGAAAAATAAAGGCACACGTAATTTGTGTCTTATTATCTGCGGGACCGCCTTCCAAATATTCCACATGAAAAATAAAGGCAGATACCGGAGACTACCGCCCTTTGAGACCCAGCTAATAAGATTTTCAAGAAGGGACGGAAGGAACCAATGCAATTGAACATCAAAAATTGAGACCGAGCTAATAAGATTTTCAAGAAGGGACGGAAGGAACCAATGCAATTGAACATCAAAATGTTTTTTGAGACCCAGAATCATTTTCTTCACTAAAGGGCAGCCAACAAAGAGGTGTTCAACAGTGTCAGCTTCCACTTTGCATAACATTTCTATCCTTTGATAACTTAAGATTTGTTTTCATTTTTTACACAACCAATGTTTTTTTGTTTTTTAAAATCCTGGGTCTTTTCTTATGTTTTTCGTAACTTTTTCGTAACTTTAAGAGATCATTCTAATTTATATCTATTATAATCTTTGATAACTTAGGATTTGTTTTCATTTTTTACATAACTACTGTTTTTCTTTTTATGGAATAACTTATCGACCTGACCATTTGCATCAATCGGACGATCAGGGCTCCATATGCTCTGCTGAGCGACAAATTGATGCAAATGATCAGATTGATAGGTTATTCTTTTTTTAATGGATCTTTTCTTATGCTTCTCGTAACTTTATTTTTGACATAACCAGTATCGTGCTAACGAAATGAAAATAATCGTTCTCCGTACATTTTCCAAAAATGAAAAATGAATTACTATAGTATTGGGAATTGACAAATGAATAAGAAAAAATGAAAAATGAATTGCAATAGTATTGGGAATTGACAAATGGATAATAATATAGAAAAAATGAACGTTCATGTTGTTTGTTTTATGTTATAGTCAAATACTTGTGTTAAATGAACTTTTCTCTTCTTATTTTCAATTATTCCCTAAACATCTGTAAAAAACTGTTACTATTTTGACCTAAAATGTTGTTTCTATTTTTTCGAGTGTATAAAATCCATTAATGTCTTTCGAGTATATGTTACCTTTTCTTTATTATTGGACAAACATGTCTAATATTTGTCGGTCATTCAAAAAATATGTGACCTTTTCTTTATTAATATTGGGACATGCATTTATAATATTCGTCGGTCATTTATTTATATTGGACACGCATTTCTAATATTTTTAGGTCATTCAATAAATATTTGATGTACAAAAAACCTTTTCATTATTCATCTTTATATATTTGATGGACCCAAACATTTCTCATTTCTAACTATTTAATTAAATTGTAATTCATTAATTTGTTTTACCTAATAGTTAGGTGGTGCCAACTATATGGCGGGTCTCTTTTCTCATTTCAATATTCATTTAATTAAAATGTAATTCATGACTTTGTTTTAACTAACAGTTAGGTGGTGCCAACTATGGTGGGTCTCTTTTCTCATTTCAATATTCTTCATTTTCATCATATTTATTTACAACATATTTATTTATAAGCTACAACATATTTATTTATAAGCAGTGTAATTTTTTTGTGCACTACCTAAAGTATTAAGATTACTTAATGTAAATTTAATATCTCCATTGATTTGGGTTTGTGTTCGTTTCATGGTTATATTTTGAAGTCAAATTTTTTTATTTTGCAAAATCAAAATTCAATTTTTTTAATCTTGCAAAATCAAAATTTAATTTTGTTTTAATGGTTAGTACTATTTGGATAGGTAAGTCAATTTTTGGTGAGAATCTAGTGTTTTTTATTATACAATTTTAGAATTTAACTTTGTTTTATTTTGATTATTTGGATAGGAAGACTAATTGTTTCTGCCAAAATTTGTTGTTTTTGATTTTGCAAAATCAGAATTTAATTTTGTTTTAATCGGCAAAATTTCAAAACTTAATAGTTATAACTTGGATTTTGAAACATAGTAAAAATTTTAAATTGCCTATCCAAGAATGAGAAAAAAATGACCATTAATTCTTATATTTTCTCACAAAGAGACAATAACAACAGGTCGTTTCGCTCCATCCACACAACAACTACAACAAAAACTAAATTTTGTAAAACTCATATATAGGACACATCATAAAACGCAGACTCTCGATCTATAAATACTCGGACTCTTCCAAAGCTGAGCTAAAAATACTGAAATCATATTCATTGGGTCTATATCCCTGGAATCACAGACATGGTATTTGCAATATACATTCAAACACAGACCTGGATCTACAAAAACTCAAATCCTAGCGATTCAGGATTTCAAATCAAAACGTGGATCTATACCTCGTAGCAGCAAATAAGGGATATGTACACTCAAAGCGTATATGTCATTTCATACATGTAGAGGGTTACACTAAAATCAAAACACAAACATTTTCTTACAATAATGATCTATACAAAGATCTAGAAAAAGCAGACATTTTCTTCCAATAATGATCTATACATATATCTATATAAAATAAATCAAATGCATGCATTTTCTTACAATATATATATATATATATATATATATAAACGTAGGCATAACTTATCCTCTATCAAATCGCATAAATTTTCTTAGTACAGAGATGTATATAAAATAAATCAAAACATAGGCATTTTCTTACAATAATGATCTATACAGATATCTATATAAAATAAATCAAAACACATGCATTTTCTTCCAATAATGATATGTACATAGATTTATATAAAATAAATCAAAACGTAGGAATTTTCAATAATGATCTATACAGAGCGGGTGACCAGTGTAAGGAACGGTGACACGTCCTGCCTCGACATTTGCACCTACCGCGTGGCGACCAGTAAGATCTCGACTCGTCCATCAACCTTGACTCCACACGCGTCTAGAACCTTCGATGTCCATCGTGCGTGGGAGAAGCTCTGTCTGTCTCTTCGACACCTGCGACGTGGGTTGGCAACGACCTGTTTACCTCTTAGCCTTCATGGCTCTACTGTAGAATTCATTGCGTGCAGGTGCCATGGAAGAGGGGAGGGCGGATATGAACGCCATGACAATTCATTTCAACATTTTGTGTGGTATTCGCTTGGCTCTGCACATAGTCAGGATCTCTGTGCGACTGGTGGCTCTCTGGTTCATTTTCTTCAGCATCTCTCAGTCTGTTAAGTTTAGAACGTAGAGGTGCGGATGGGTCGCCATGTCGCGCCAACAAGGTACACCGAGAAGGGAAAGCTCGGCCAGAGGCAAAGCCCAGCGTGGTTGCAGCCTCCAAGTTGTGGTCGACTATGAAACCCACATCTCTTCTCGGGTTCGCATCCTTGTGGAAGCTTGGGAAGGTCGTGTCCTAAACCAGAAGCTAGCAACCGGCCAGATAAACCTTTACTGGCTCATGAAAAACATGTTATGTAATTTGGTTGAAGACATGCTTAGCAACTGGTCCGACGCCCAAGACTCCGTCCTTGCTGTGAAAACCAGAATCGCTGAGATAGATGCTCATCTCACAGCCATGGATAACTCATTTTCTTGGAAGGGCACCGCAGGCATTTCTGGCCATGGCGGTCTGAATGGTGGCAGTCGTGATTGGGGAGGTGGTGGTAGTGGAAGTGTTATCGAGGGTTTGGTTCTCGCCAGTCGTGGTGGAGGTGGCAGTGGGAGCGCGACCGGGTGCACAACAACGTCTCCTTAGGCTCCGCCATTCCCCATCCCCTCGATAATTGAGCCTCTCTTCAAGCACCTGCGGGAAATGTTTAGCCCGATGCCTGATCAACAACATCAACCATCGCAAACAGCTCCGGAAGCCGCCACCAAGTCGTAGGAAGAATGATGGGATTTCCCCATCATTGAAGAAGTTCCACAAGCCTAAGGTTCATGCTTTCTAGCAGCAGAATGGACCTTTTGTTCCAGGTTTTTTGTCAAGACTAACCATGGCTTTCTTTCAATTTGAACTCTATATCTATGTATTTTATCTATGTCCGTGTTTGAAAACTATGTCCAGGACTTTGTCTATGTCTCTGTATGCTTATATTTGAACTCAGCGTCTGTAATGATGTCTCTGTCTCAGTCCCTCAGTCTCTGTAGACTGCCCTCAGTTTTGGCCAGGATGACTTTTGTAAATTTTTCCTATGTGTTTTAATAGAACTATTTTGCTTACAAAAAAAAATGATCTCTGTGCATTTTATTACTACAGAGATCTATGTAAAATAAATCAAAACGCGGGCATTTTCTTACTACAGAGATTTGTATAAAATAAATCAAAACACATGCATTTCCTTCCAATAATGATTTATACATAGATTTATATAAAATAAATCAAAACGCAGTCATTCAATTGGGGTTAGGAGTCAAAGATGGAAAAATTCAAACCTATCATTCAAATCGCAAGTATAATACCATCCCACTCAAATGTTGATCAAAATGCATACATTCCATTGCAGGTCCAATGCTATGCACTTGTAAACACGCTTGCATCTTTCCACTCTCCAATGCCTGAACTCGGCTTCGGCTCCTATCAATGCTATCTTAAGAAAAAACTCCCTCTTTTCGATAGAAACATGCTCTTTAAAAACAAAACCCTTTGGATCTTCAAAGAAACAAAAGACTGAGGGGCTTCCTACACATTTCTTCCAAAAGAACACATGGCGGAAGAAGTTACACCCCATTTTCTTAAGAGGAGAACAAATCCCGCGATTCTCTCCAAGGAGAAATCGCACCTCCAAGTTCAAAGGTATTTATAACAAAAATCAATATAAATTAATATTTATATTTCCATATAATATTGATATTCCTCTCCAAAATATATATATATATATATATATATATATATATATATATAATGCTCCATATATTCATATGTAATCATATTTTTCTTCTTTCTTTCCATACTTTTGATTATTGTGAGGTGGGAGCAACCTCCTCCTCGTGGAGGTTTTATTTCTCCTAAACATCTTTTATGATTTCTTTGCATAAATAATATTAACAAATTCCATTTGTCGTAGTTACTCTTAGGGTAGTTTTTTATGCGATAGTCTCTTCATGCTCGATCCCTAGGCTCATATGTTCGCAATAAAAGAAATCATCTTAATTATAAGGTAGATCATGATTTTAAGTATGTAGGGAAATTGATGAGTTTGTAATTTCTATTAATGACTCTAAATCCAAAGTGAGGGTTTGTAACTGCCTCCCTTATTGAAACCAAGATGACAGTCGTTATAATTATTGGATCCACAAGGTTTCCCCCATCTTTCACCTTCCCCCCTAGTGGATTCATACCCTATCATTGTTTTAGTCATGTAAATCTTTCAACCTCCTAACATTATCAATTTCATCCACAATTTGATGAAGTTAGGATTAGTACTTACACTTCGTGTTTTCTGGTCGCGTACTAAGGAGATGTTACATCCTTTCCCCCTTAGAATTAACACCGTCCTCGGTGTTAAATGTTCGTCAAAGATTTGTCTTCATTTCCCCTTTAGGTTCTCATTGCGTGCTTCCGCATCCTCTTCAACTTTGTGGTCCTCTAACATGTTCTCTGCAAGATATCACAAGGTTTACCTAGAATATCTTCATATTCATACATACTTCTAATGTCAACAAAATATTGCATAAGTAAAAACATGTTTTACTCTACCTCTTCTAGAGTATCACTTTTATGGAAATTCTTCATGTGAAAATCCTCTCAGGTCGACTTCCCATACATACCTTAATCCTTTAGATTAACAGGATTACATCAAGTGTTTTAAGCCACCAACCCAAAATATGAAACATACCACTGCATGTCTACTATGATTAATATCAATAGTATAAGCATAAATCAATAGTCCAACAGTATTTAATTTTATGATTTACAATGGTTCAAGTATTCATATTTACTCTATTTATCGATAGATAAGCACATTACCTCATAGGAAAGAATTTACTTATAGCACATATACATTTTACAAGCATTATTAAGTGCCTTTCTGGTTTTCTCTTGGATTCCCTCCATCCAAACAAACACAGTGCCAACAGTGTTCCGAGTACTAATCCAAGATACCCAACATGAGGACGATACCCCTCCTCGGGTGTATTTCCTACCTATGCTATTCAGGGTGCTTCACCAAGCTCAAGCGCTTCCTTTCTCGGACACCATAATACCCGGAGGTTCTTCACGGATCCCCTACTCTCGTGACAGTCCTCTTACAATGTAATTGTGTTCGGAAAGAACTCTAACTAGACGTCTTACAACTGGGCGTCCCCATAGGATGTATGTTGGTGCCTAGCTAGCCGAGGGGAAACATGCACCTCCTGTACAAATATGTACCTCCTGTACAAACATGTACCTCTTGTACATTCTTCCTTTTTAGTTTCTCATGTTTTCTGGTTGCTTGCAGTCATGCCAACTTTGGTTCCCATCATGGATCTCTATTATTATTGTCATTACCAAGTCCTTGATACATGCAATTCTCCATGAATAGTTAGTCTCAATATCGAATCGTATAACACAATATTTCATGCAATGATTTCCACCGATGAACGATTTCAATCAACCTTCTATGTTATCTTTTATTCAATAGGCATAGTCAATCGATTTCTTTCCTAATTATAATTCATAAATGCAATATAATGATTTGAATCGCCGTATTCCTTGCATAACAAGTGATATAATATTAGTATTTCACTACTACATTTCGATCCAAAATCCGACGGAAAAATCCGACGGCGCGTGGATTTCCTTTTTTAAACTTACCAAAAATCACAAGGATACATTTTTTTTGGTGTAAATGTGGCCACAAGCGTCGGTGAAGCGATGGCTATTCTCATAACCGTCGGTTAAGTGACGGCACGTTAGTAAGCGTCGCTTAAGCGACGACGCCTTTAATTGGTCAACTATTTAACATGGAAAGCGCCGTCGCATGTTGGTCAAAAACGTATGAGAAGAGGTGAGGGATTTGGTAGTGCTCATGAATAGCATGCAGCATGCAATGTTGTAGTTAATATAATTCCTTACCATGTTGTAGTTGTAGTTGTTGTCATCACTCATCACACTATAGTATTTGTTCATGCCTTCCCATAACATTGGGTTGGGCTAGATTACACGGTATGTCATGGAATCTCTACTCATTTATTCCTTGCCAAATATTTTTCCTTTTACATGATTTAGGATTTGGTTTTCCGATCACCTTGAACCGATAACACTCCATCCTAATATTTCTCCCCTTCACGAGGTGTTTTGTTGACCAATGTGTGCTAGTGTTGGAAGGAATCTATAGAAAGAGCCTACTCCCTTCACATTCGTAGGACTGAATCATGAACTGAAACACATGGCGATGGGTTGGGAATGACCGTCGACACTTCTTGAAATCCAAATACACTATCACTTCATCTATGGATATAATAAGTGTTGATAGGATTCCAAGATAATTCGAGAGACGTATCCTCCATAGGATTTTTTGCCTTGGGACAGAGGTAAATGAAATCTTCATGTAGGACATGGATTATACCATGATTTTCAATGTTTAATTCTTGAATACCCTAGTAATCTCGTTAGGTGTTATTTCATGTTTTTCAATTGTTATATTCCTTTCCCCTTTAATAATAGAAAATAAAGCATTATCCTACTCCTTTTTTATTGGTGATATAATATAATTTCATATAATTATCTTCATGGACACCTCCATGCATCCAAATTTGTGCAAACCTAGCAAGACAAGTCAATCTCTCAAGTACCTCAAGATGTAGCTGATTTGGAGCAAGGAGATAACACAATATATTCAATGATCCTCGTCTAGCTATCAATGTGAAACGAAAGAGAGGCATGCTATGAATTATTAAAGAAATGCACTTAAATTTGAAAAATGAAAGGTTTTCTTACAATGGAGATTCTACCTACATTTATATTGCTGAAAAGGCCTTTTGGCACTAACAAGGTATTTGGGTTTCAATTATTATATGGACACATAATTTGAAGTCTAGACGAAAAAGGAAAATGATCATTAACATAAAAAATGCTTAAAAATCCTTTAACAATATGTAGGCATACTATTTAAATTACAATTATTTTATGCTGAAAGTATTTGAATGTCAATCAATAAATTCACTTCAACATTCCAGGTTCTTAATACGAAAACACCAATTCTATTGCATGGTGCCATGCATGCCTCATGGAAAAGGGTTGGCGATGATAACGATGATGATAATGACTATGACCTAGTCAAGGTTGTTTCACCATGGATCCTTGAACATGAATGTCCCTCCACTTTCTAGTAATAAATCCAATACTTAATCTTATAACTAATGGGGGTTTAATAATAAATATGACAATATACCCACCAAAGACCATGTTACAAATCCTTTTGAGTACCTTTATAACTAAATATTTAAATACACTAGAGAGAAAACTACCACAATACCCATCTTCAACCCATGTAAAATCTATCCCAACAAAAGTATCAACATCCACAACTCAATTACAAATCTAATTCTTGTCATTCTCCTTGGTTTGAAAAGTTGAAAAATTGAATGTACCATGGATACTTTTTATATTTGATGATATAAAGGACATTTTTTCGCGGTTAAAATAAAAAAAATTATGCTCATAAACAATTAAAAACCACCTAAACAACACGCCAAACTTTGCAATACAATTCAGACCCTCCCACGCAGGTGAAGTAAAAGAAAAATCCCTACGAATATGCAATCTCGCTATGAAAAGCTTCACATGGTCATGATTCCCTTGTGTTTATTGTATTCCCAGGATGTCAAACCCGCGGGCACCATACCCTTCGAGATCGAAGACTTGCCAGGCATTCAGACGATTACACTCCGGAGGCAATATGGAAACGAGGAGATAAAGGTTGAAGTTATGTCCGGGGACGTTGGCGACGATAACGATGAAGAAAACAATGGCAATGATACTAATTCGGGTAGAGTCCGAGTCAATTTAATGGTCTGTGTTTCTAAAGGAGAAGGTCCCTTCCTCGAGTTCATTTGCACTGGGTATTCCGACGGGGTTTCAATCGAGGGCATGGCTATAAAGCAGAAGCAGGCAACAGAATTAGACGCAGTTGACCCAATTCCGTACGAGGGGCCTCCCTTCAAGTGAGTATCATGAAGCATAATTACTTGCGTGTTTTTCATAATTTTTTTTAGGGTTTGAATGGTTTTAAATATCTGGGGTTTCATATTTATGTATTCCCATGTCATATGATGAGAAACCGAAAGAAGCAGTCCACATTGGCTCTCCAAACAACAACAACTTGATTCTCATTCCCCAATCTAGTTCCATTTAGAATTATGTTAAATTTATATTCTAAGTCCGCAAAGGATTATGATAAATTTTCAGGCTGAATTGGCAGCTCTAATTCAAAGGCTGAATATAATCAAATCTCAAGGAGCCATAAAGAACGCGGTTATTGGTGATTCAAATATCCATCTTTATGCTCAATGGGGAGGTTGTCTCAAAGAACCTCTACTTTTTCAAACATTTTCATCACCTTCGTATTGACCCTCTTTTCTAGATTTGATTGTTGGGCTTTGTAATCTCTCAAAATTATCGACAATCTGGAAAAGCATAGTCAGTTCCCGCCTTTCTTTCAAAATAATCATCTCTTTAGAATCCACTTGTTGCACTGTATTTGTTTATTAATATTCATTCCTTATGATAAACCCAGGGCCGAACTTACATTGT
>LPNX010479352.1:96510-217688 GCA_001517045.1 Pseudotsuga menziesii
AACAGAAATTGCAAAAGAAGCATGAAGATTCCTGAAGCTTATTACAACGGAGCAACAAAATCTAAAACTCTGAGTACAATAAACTCCCAGAGTCCCAACGATCCAAAATATCTCAAAACCATGGGAAATGGCAGTGGGCAGTGTTACCATGGTCCTCCACCATTCTTGGTCCAAAGTATCTCGAAAATTAAAATCACAATAAATGGAAGTGGGAGAGTTACCACAGTCCACCATTCCTAGACCTGAGTCTATTAAAATCTTGGGATTAAAAACATATGGGTGTGAAACAAGGAGAGAAGAGTTTACAAAAGGAGCAAAACAAGATAGGAGAGCATTGGCCATGCAGCTGAGTGGTGAATCCTCTGGTCCTGGATTCTCAATCCTCAGAGAAGAATGTGTATCTCTGATTTCTTCCTACTCCTTTACTTCCCCTGATTTGCAAAAAATTGGCGATCCTTTTTTCGGAGGAAGAGCCCCTCCAATGTCCATTTGCGACTCTCCCAGACATTACTATCTCCATTATGTTGTATTCTTTCAAATAGATTTTAGCAAAATAGATCTGAAAATATCTCAATGGATATAATGTATATCGGAAATTTATGCCCATGGGATATCATGTATATGTAAACTTTTTCAGGGATCTGTCTCTCTCTTTTATAAGCCACTCAATGCCCTATTCACAGGGGATCATCTTGCAGCATCACATAATGGTGAATTGAACTATTTTGAGAAGTATAACTGGTATTCAGGTAGAATACATATATTCTTACTTCTTCTAGTTCCTTTTGTGCTAGTAACTTGTCAGCTTACTTATTTTGCAAAACAACTACCCAGTCTACCCTCTATGTGAATAGCTATGAGATAAATGAAATTTACATGTTGGCAATGTGTTAAAACTCAATACAACTAACTTATGCAGTGGAAAAACAACTGGAGAACATCCGTGCTTTTCTGCCAATGGACTTTCTCTGGATTTTGCCAGGTTTGAATTTTTTCATACAGTTCATATGAAGTCCTACCAGAGTTGCCACTAATATCTGTGGATCAAAGCAATATTTATTTGTTCTTGGTAGTAAAATTTATACAATGCATCGAATATATTTGTTGCAGGTCATGGTAGGAGGATCAAATTTGAGAACATTGATGAAAAAAATGCAGCAATTGAGAAACTGCTTTCAGGGGTTGGTGTTTTACAATTAGTTTAATCTTGGCATTGAAAAGGATCAACAAAATTATTGCTATGGAACACGATCATAATGACAAGAAAAAGCTTCCATTATGGCACCCTCATCCTACTTCCTATTGATGCAGCCCTCGGCTGTGATTTTTCCATCACATAATTGAAGATGGTCACTGTGGCTTATGACCTAAGCATTTGATTTGCTTATGTGAAATACATATACAGAGAAAGAGAATATGGGTGCACCGTTGATGTGTATTTATTGTTTGACGTGATAAAGTGTTCTATATATGTGGCTGTATTGAACTTACTAAATTTGTGTAATCACATTCATGAGGCTGTATAGAACTTGCTAAATTTGTGTATTCATATCCATGAGATTGTATCCTATGATCTCCATTGTTGAGAATGTATCCCTCTATAGAGGGTATTGAAAGTAAAGAATATGTACATTCAGTCCATTTAAAAGGTGCTGCAGCCATCAACATTCTTGGAGATGCCAACATCTGTCAGGTGAATTAAAAGTAAATGTCTCATAGGACAAGTGGGTAGTTGTGTTTTATCATTAACGACCCTACCACTGACGTATGTATGGGCCCTAGTATTTTCTGATTGATTACTAAGTTTCTAGCTTCATTCTTGCGTGGGATGGGATATATCCTTTTAAAGTTTTTGGTGCAAACAAGTTGTTCCACTATTCATTGTCTAGGTTCCTCCTAAGGTCTATTTGGATCATTAAGAACAGGGCTACTCCCAGGGAACCTAAGTTTGAAAGGACTTGGTTGTTAACTTCCACTTGGTTCATGGAATTCCTATTCAATACCTTAGAGATAGTTAGGAGGATAGATATCTGCTAGAATGATCAGAGAATTCATTTCCTGTGTCACGGGAGTTGTTCCCTTTGTTTTGAGGTAAAACCCAAGAGGCTGTGAGTCGTCACTCATGTCACAGACCTTCTTGTCATTGTCATCAAAAAGTTGAAGAAACATGGAGTCAACTGCTATCCCACAATTCTTCCAAAGCCTTTCTTTTGTAGCCCCAATGGTAGACTGAATCAGACAGAACCAGTTAGAATAAAACTCCTGTTAACAAGTATTTTTGTGAAGATATAAACTGAAGATTTGAAGCTATTCTCAGAAAATATAACATCACAAAAAAACATATCAGTTGACAAATAGGCTCCTCACAAATAATTCAGAAATACAAGAACAGAAGACTAAAATGAGCCAAAAACTCTCCCAGATAAACAGGTAAGGAGAAAGAATGATATAGTTAAGTTGTTCATGAGTAATATGCAGGGAGAGATGTCAAATGGAGAGGAGGAGAACTGCGTTGATCAGATTTATATCTCGATATTTCGAGCCAACCAGATGGGCCCATCTTCAGGATAAAGGCCTCATCTTTATCATTCTCTCGAGAGGCATTTCTCCAGTAATCTGGCGTTTGTATATTTTTTTAAAAACACTTATAGCCGTCGGTTAAGCGATGGCCTGTAGGTGATTTAAAAAAAAAAAATTTCAATACCGTTGCTTAACCGACGTTTCAGTTTTCATAATCCGTCGGTTAATAGACGGGTTTCTTTGGTGAACCGTCGCTAGGTCGTCTCTAGGCCGTCGCTTAACCGTCGCTAGACCGTAGCTTAATCGTCGCTTAACCGATGCTTACGTTTAAAGTTTAATATGAATTAGATGTCGGGTAACCGACGATTTACATTTAACTGACGATAAACTGAGCTGTCGCTTAACCGACAGATTGAAAAGATGTCGGATAACCGACGACAATCCACCGACGCTTAAAAAAAAATCTTAGTGTCGTACATGCGATAGGGAGGTGTCGAAAATCTGACAATACGGCCATCGGATTTTTGGTCGAAATGTAGTTGTGTTTATACATGTGCACTTTTAACATGGCTGGTATTCATTTTATTTGATTTATATATGCTTGAATCGTAAAAGTACATGCCTCTATCATCCGTTACCCAACTTTTCAAACGAGCTTCCTTGGTTAAAACTCAACTAACAACAATGAATAGTTCCAATGATCTCATTTTTCATAAAGTCACAGAAATAATAATAGTATCCAAAACTATTTGTTAACGCAACATTTCATAACATAGTCATAAGGTGAAAATTTTAGTCGTAGAAGATTTTTTCTTAGTTTTGCATATAATCATATACCCATACCAAGTCAATAAGACTAAACTCGCCACTTACCCATAAGTGGTTATAACTCCAATAGTCAACTCCAAATATGTTCGATTTAATCACTTACTTTTACAACTCCATTAATCCGTTACCAATAACATTCACCAAAATGGGTCAATATTTTATTCAAACTAATATATTCAGTAGTCATACATTTATTGACCTAACTTTCAATGTTTGTCTATAACATACAGTGAGTGCTTCTAACAATATCATTTACTATGTTTTCAATCAACACTTTTACTAACAATCACATATGAAAATAGAAGTGTTATTGCTTAGCATTGAAAGTTAAGGAGACACTCATTTCCCAATAGAACATTAAAAATACTTGAAATTGTAACCACAACTCAATGTTTTAATGTCTCTAGTAAATATACGAGTCATTAACACAATGCTTTTCCTACTAATGTATAAATATGCAAAATGCATTTTTCTAAAGACACAGTTTCCCTATAATAGGACACCTCAAATTTTTTCACGAGTTATCATACAAGTACTTGAGATACAAGAGATAGGTCATATGACTAAAGAAGAATGGTTGTCCCCTTTTCTTAATATTTTTACAAAGTTTGTCGTGGGTATAATGTTTAGATCCTTCTTCTAAGTGTTGTGCCTTGTATTTGTTTAATTGACATTTAAATTATTCGTTTCGAGTTCCCAAAGGATAAGCACACTAATTAGCAGTCCATAACACTATATTGTAATGAATCTAAGCATTATGCATTTATCAATACTCTAAGACCCTTTCTCGATAATACCAACCAATTTATTTTTATAGGAATCATGTTATACTTAAAACCCGAAAATGGTACTTATCTCGTTTAAGATGACTAGCTGGTCACTCTAGTTTGAGCATAATCCTCGTCCATCCATATGTTTCTTGAAGAAACTTTGGACCCAACAATTACTTTCTCGAAACACAACAACTGCAAGGTTAGTTCGCCTCTCCAATGCCTGAATTGGGCTTCGACTCCTATCAATACTATCTTAAGAAAAAACTCCCCCCTTTCGATAGAAACATGCTCTTTAAAAACAAAAGCCTTTGAATCTTCAAAGAAACAAAAGACTGAGGGGTTGCCTACACATTTCTTCCAAAAGAACACATGACAGAAGAAGTTACACCCCATTTTCCTAAGAGGGGAACAAATTCGACGATTCTCTCCAAGGAGAAATCACACCTCTAAGTTCAAAGGACTTTATAATATAAATCAATATAAATCAATATGTATAAATCCATATAATATTTATATTCCTCTCCAATATATATATATATNTTTTGAATATTGCGAGGTGGGAGTAACCTCCTCCTCGTGGAGGTTTTATTTATCTTAAACATCTTTTATGATTTCTTTGCATAAATAATATTAACAATTTCCATTTGTCGTAGTTACTCTTAGGGTAGGTTTTTATGCGATAGTCTCGTCATGCTCGATCCCTAGGCTCATATGCTTGCAATAAAAGAAATCATCTTAATTATAAGGTAGATCACGATTTTAAGTATGCAGGGAAATTGACAAGTGTGTAATTTCTATTAATGACTCTAAGTCCAAAGTGAGGGTTTGTAACTGCCTCCATTATTGAAACCAAGATGACACTCGTTATAATTACTGGATCCCCAAGGTTTCTCCCATCTTTTGCCTTTCCCCCTAGTGGATTCGTCCCCAATCATCATGTTAGTCGTGCAAAGCTTTCAGCATCCTAACATTACCAATTTCATCCACAATTTGATGAAGTTAGGATAATACTTACAGTGTTTTTAACTTACACTTCGCGTTTTCTGGTCGCATACTAAGGCGATGTTATAGATGTCATGCTCATCCTAGAGTTGACACGTGCTCTTTTAAAATAAATAAAAAAATTATAAAACAATAACATGTCGGGTCAAATTAGAGTTAAAACATTTGCAACGACATATACAAAAAACACAAATTAGATAAATTGGAGATGTGTAACTCCTTCCATTCTCATCCTAGAGTTGACAAGTGTTCTTTAAAAAAAATAATATGTCCCTTAAAATTAAAGTTAAAATATTTACAATGACATATATATAAAACATAAATTAGATAGAATAAAAAGCTTCCACAACATTTACACTTTAAAAACAGGTTTGCATCTCAAGAGACTTGATCTTTCCTTCTCGACGCTTGTTATATCTCTTTTAATATGGATCTATGTTGATAAATACAACTAACCACTAATATTGCTAACAGTTTTAACATAAATCTAAAGGTAGCCCCATTTTAATTTCTGCGAACATTTTCATTAACTTTGATATTTTCATAAATGTAATAGATTTTTTGTTTAAAGTGATGATAGATATTATAATGAAAATAGGACCTATGCCTTATCCTTATGTTTGGGCTTGGTCTTCCTGACATTTGTAACAATGAATTGATTTAACGTTGGGTTAATTGGTCTTCTTCCCTTGTTATACCTGCCAACAGGCAGTGTATATTGTATTCGTTTCGCGTTGACTATATATTAATTTGTTTGACTATGTATTAGTTTGCATGTAGTTTTTTATCCAAACTTTAACAAAAAATTTAAAAACATAAAAATTGTTTGAGTATGTATTAGTTTTTGCATGTAGTTTTTTTTATTTTTATCCAAACTTTAACCAAAGTTTTAAAAACATAATTTTACGTGACTTGATTATCCAAGGTTTTGAATTCCTTTCTCTCCTTGCAATTGGTGAAAACATTGAAGGTCTTATTGCCGAGATGTCAATGTTAGTTGGTATTAGTTTGCATCTTTTAATGGACATTGAATGCACCGCCAAAGACACTAACTGGTTCATCACCATCTGCTCTGAACACATTTTTATGATAAATAAACGGCAGCCTTAAACTGACAACAATGCTTGGCCACACTACCCAAAACTGCATGCCACTACCCAAAATAAAATGTTCTCTTTAAATACCTTTCTTCATGTACAAAATCACAAAATAAACTATATATATTTTCACATATAGAATCACATTAAAATGCTATTTTGTTATTTGTTATTTTCCTGAATTGCAACTTTATACAAAGTTACTAAGTCACCAACACAATCCAGACCTTCTTGTGCATCTTGCCACAGATATAACAAAGACACTTAGTTTTGTCAATGCAAACAACCTCACAACGCCCATGTTCTTTGGCAGCCTTGTTTAAATCATCCCGATGTAATCAAGAAATAATTAATGAACCGTTGCATATTACTTAAAAGCTATATGAAAAGATTTTCATTTTGCATTATTAGATATTTGATATGTTTAAGGTAATAATGTTATTTATGAAAAGATTTTCATTATGCATTATTAGATATTTGATGTACAAAGAGATTTTCTCTATGTATAAGTGGTTTGATTTATTTATATTTCTTTTTTTCTCTTTTCGTGTGTGTCTTGCTACTCACTAATCCACCTACCCCTTATCAAACCCTCTGCAATTAATTTTTCGCAATGTAGATTGCAGGTTGTGTTGAAATTTTCATATGCTTAGCTAATATATCAGTATTTCATTTCATTTTCATAACAAAAGCATATAAGTAGGATCACTGAAAGAAACAATATCACAAGAACAACACAGATTTATCCTGGGAAAACCCTAAAGGGAGAAACCCAACAAAAGCTTCCTCAATATAGATGCCCCCCAAAAAGGTAAAAGATAAAACCAGTAAGGAGATCAAAGCCTGATCCTTCTCCTTCTCCAGCTACTTCTCTCCTCCACAAGTGCGCTACTCAAGTGAGTGTGTGTGTCTCAAATCAGGAGCACTACACCTCTATTTATATTCATTCGTTCACTTAAGTTAACTCATTTGACATGTAGGCTTGAGTTACATATGTAGGCTCAAGTAACCACACTGGGGTGCTGATGACCCACCTTTACAATTAGAGGGGACTACCTCATGACTATTATTAGTTCTTTCGATTAGGAGCATCGGGGTACAATGTAATACAAGTGGTTCTCCCAGTAGGACCATCGGGGACCACAAAAAGATACATATAAAATATTCTTCGAAGTTACAATATTTCAACACTGATGACCCACCTTTACAATTAGAGGGGACTATCTCATGACTCTTATTAGTTGTTCTGATTAGGAGCATCGGGGTACAATGTAATACAAATGGTTATCCCGGTAGGACCATCGGGGACCACAAAAAGATACATATAGAATATTCTACGAAGTTACAATATTTCAACACTCCCCCTTAACGAGAAGGGTATTCTACAACAACATCAACAACAAAAGTAGAGATAGGGGACATCATCAACATCAGCAGGGTAACACATCTATAAATCATTGGAGGCTTTTCAACATTATGTAGTCTTCATCTTCAATCTTCAGTCTTCATCATCAGCAACATCTTCAGTCTTTGATCAACAACATCTTCAACATTTTGATCTTTCAATTAGCAACGAAATCTTCAGCACTTGGACCTTTTGATCAGCAACATCTTTAGCACTTTGACTGTTCGATCAACAACAACATCTTCAGCATTTTGACCTTTCGATCAACAACATCTTTAGCACTTTGACTTTTCGATCAGCAACAACATCTTCAGTATTTTGACCTTTCGACCAGCAACATCTTCAGCACTTTGAATTTTCGATCAGCAACATTATCATCAACACTTTTCCCTTTCGATCAGCAGCAACATCATCATCATCATATTATGATCTATCAATCATAATCATCATCACATTCTGATATTTCGATCAGAAACATCATCATCATACTCTGATCTTTCGATCAGAAACATCATCAACATAGAAACATCATCATCATACTCTGATCTTTCGATCAGAAACATTATCAACATACTCTGATCTTTCGATTAGAAACATCATCATCATACTCTGATCTTTCGATCAGAAACATCATAATCATAGTGCGTCATCATCATACTCTGATCTTTAGATCAGTACGTCATCATCATCATACTCTGATCTTTCGATCAGTTTGTCATCATCATCATACTCTGATCTTTCGATCAGTACGTCATCATCATACTCTGATCTTTCTATCAATACGTCATCATACTCTGATCTTTCGATCAGTACGTCATCATCATCATACTCTGATATTTCGATCAGTACGTCATCATCATCATCAGCAACAACCTGCAATCCACAACTCAAAGACAAAAAGTCTTTGGATCACTTTTGGACTTAAAGTCCAGGGATGATACAATCCCACCACATTCTCGACAACCGAAGTTACGGAATTGATTACGGGAGAATCAATCCCTATCACTTTAGGACTAAGTCCAAGGACGATGCAATCCTACCACATTCTCGAGGACCAAAGCCACCGGATTGATTCTGGGAGAATTAGTCCCTATCACTTTAGGACTATGTCCAAGGATGATGCAATCCTACCACATTCTCGAGGACCGAAGCCACCGGATTGATTACAGGAGAATCAGTCCCTATCACTTTAGGACTATGTCCAAGGATGATGCAATCCTACCACATTCTCGAGGACCGAAGCCACCGGATTGATTACGGAAGAATCAGTCCCTATCACTTTAGGACTATGTCCAAGGATGATGCAATCCTACCACATTCTCGAGGACCGAAGCCACCGGATTGATTACGAGAGAATCGGTCCCTATCACTTTAGGACGATGTCCAAGGATGATGCAATCCTACCACATTCTCGAGGACCGACGTCACCAGATCTATTATGGACAGATGTCCTGGGATGATACAATCCCTCTTCATTCTCGAAGACCGAGGTCTCCGGATCACTTTAGGGCAAGTGCCCAGGGATGATACAATCCCTCTTCATTCTCGAAGACCGAGGTCTCCGGATCACTTTAGGGCAAGTGCCCAGGGATGATACAATCCCACCACGTTCTCGAGGACCGAGGTCACCGGATATATTGTGGACAGATGTCCCGGGATGATACAATCCCTCTTCATTCTCGAGGACCGAGGTCTCTGGATCACTTTAGGGAAAATGCCCAGGGATGATACAATCCCACCACGTTCTCGAGGACCGAGGTCTCTGGATCACTTTAGGGAAAATGCCCAGGGATGATACAATCCCACTGCAACATCACTACTCCCCCTTTCGAGGAAGGTCTTTTCGAACAACACCAAGCTTGTCTTGAAAGTTTTCAAAATCTACTCGAGGCAGAGGCTTCGTCAGTACATCATCATCCAAACCATCATCATCTACATCTTCAGTATGTGAATACTGAACTATCACCATCTGTATCTCCAGTATGTGAATATTGAAATATCATCTATATCTTCAGTATGGGAATACTGAAATCATCATCATCTATATCTTTAGTATGGGAATACTGAAATCATCATCATCTAAATCTTCAGTATGGGAATACTGAAACATCATCATCTCTATATTCAGTATAGAAATACTGAATCACCATCATCTGCATCTACAGTATCATCATCTGCATCTTATCTTGTATGTAGAAATACAGGATTTCTATGTGTTACATCGGAACACAGGGTTCTTTGTCATCACAACTATGGCTATCACATAGAATCATTGTAGTATCCATCTTCAGGTCAAAGAGACCTGATATCAGCTTCTGAAGCCATATGGCTTCACAACTTAGTAGAGCAATTTGCTATGTATTTTGCTTCAACCATGCTAAGAGAAACACTGGACTGTTTCCTGCTAAACCATGAACTCATAGCAGACCTCAAACAAAAGCATCTACCCTCCACAATTAACCTTCTGCAATGCGTCTTTTCGCATTGTATTTTTAACTTTTTAGAGTTAACCCTCCACAATTAACCTTCTGCAATGCGTCTTTCCGCACTTTAAGAGATTTGAAGTTGTTGATTCAGTCTAAGGGATGATTTGCAGTTTCAATATGAATCTGGTCATGAGTTAAACCGTAGGTATACTTGTACACTTCTTGGTTTCAAACAAAGGTTGCCATCCTTTAATGGGCTTACTGCCTAAGTAAGTTGGTAAAATTATTTTTAGATCTGATTACTGTACTTGATTAACTCTTGGTGGCCATCTATGATGGGCTTATTACCAGGCACGAGACGAAAGATTCGTTGTTGCAATTAGTTATGGATATTGATTTTAATAATAATGTGGATTACAACGGTTTCCATAAAATCGTGTTGTTTAACTGAAAAAGTAATTAATGATAGGATATTTGTAGATCCGTAATTAGTTAACTGAATGAGTTAAAATAATTTAATTGATGATTTCCAAAGATTCTGATTTGAACAATCTTGATTGTACAAGGGTTTATGAGACGAGGTTTTAATTTAATAAATTAGAGCTCTGTAGATAGATGTGACTTACAACTGATAACAAAACCGTCCAGCTTATAACATTTCAAACTAAGTTTACACATAGAAATGGTTGCAATATTCGATCATGAATGTTCCTATACTCTGACTGCAAATTTTATATAAACCAGTTATTCCTATTTACCTTGATTGTAACCATTAAGTAGGTCTATTTCATAATACATTATGAGATTAATTTAACAGTAATAATTCACAGACATGTAAATAATTTAAAAACGAGTATCGAATTCGAAACCATAACAGATCAACAACATACATATCTAAATAATTATGCTCAGAACAAATTACTAATTACTACAATAGTAACATTACTAGCAATCCTTGATGCAGGTATGGATGCCTGACCTTAGATGTGTTAAAAGAAATAATCTAACATTGTACAGATCTGGTTTACTATAGAAAAACATGGATATTTGTTCTTCAAAAATGCATAAACACTATTGCCTAGAAGTATAGATGTGATTCAACATTAAAATACACATTCTACTATAACTAAAATCAATCATAAGCAACAAAATAAGAATGTGGAACCAATGCAGGGAAAACAAAAGTGGAGAAGTTGTTCCTCCCAACCAACTCCCAGAGTAGCCAAGCTGCTTGCTCTAGAACCCTCGAGCATGTTCGATGAATCACAAGAGAAAAATCTTTCAATGCGCCATCTCTTGCATTTCACCGATGTTAATCCCCATCGAATGCTATCCTCTTGTTGCTTATGGACATATTAATTTATAGTATTTTTCCTAGGACTTGGTCATTTATGAGCCTCCTGCTCTTTAGCACTCAACTAGGAGTATTGACCTGATTTTTGGGGACGATGCCTCCTTCATCTTGAATTCTCACTCAGTGGCTTCTACCACTTGTATTTTCCTCTTGTGAGTCAGCAAACACTCTTTAACAATGATATCCACTTTTGTTCCCCCTTAAATAGGTTTTATTAAAAAAATGTTTTATTACAAAATGTTTTATTCTTGATTTTTCTGTCAAAAATACTAAAATAATAATTAAAGTATTTTCTGGTTGAATTAATAACAATTATTAATTCAGGGGGTACTACAGTCAGCCTCGAAGTTATTCCGGTGGAGGACATTAAAGAAAAAGAGAAGCTGGAATTTGGAGGCTAAATTATGAATTCTGCAAACAATTTGTTTTAATCGGATTTATTTCGGGAGCTATTTAGAAATCATAAGAGAGAAGATACTTTGAGAATCTCCGATAACTCAGGCTTGCATAATTCTGTTTCTTCTTAGCTGTTTAATTCCATGCAGAAGTGCTAGAGCTTCAGCTTGATTGTTAGTTGCATTTCCAAGCCCCTAAGCGTACATCGGTTCGATAGTTCCATCGGGCGAGTGATGGTCGCTCCCCCTCTCGCCGCCCCTATATATATCAAATTAAACTTATTGTAAAAGGGTCATTTTATTTTTTCTACATTTTCGACTTTTGAATGAGTTTTAGTTGAAATTCTATAAAAGGTTTTTGTAAAATCCGAATTTAGAAGTATTCAAATTATGTTTTCGAATTTATAATATCTAGATTCATGTAATTTTTATAACTAATATATGTGATTCTAATATTTTTAACCAAACTTCAAACAAACCCAGAAGAAAAACATACTTGGAAAAAAATTAAAAACTCAAAATATTTAACTACACCATTATAAAATACAAAATATATCTATTGAACTAAAATGGAAAAATCAAATCAATTTATTGCACATTAGCATTTCCATTCTGTTAAATTCAATTCTTTAATTTTTATTTGTTAAATGTATGAGTATTCATTGAAGTTTACAACAGTCAATGGTTAGCAACTGCCCCAAACCTGTAAAAGCCCCGTCCATAAAAAATAACTAAGCTAACATACTCCCGAAATGGGGCAAATGAAACACCGAAGAAAACTTTAATATGTCGCGAAATGAGAGAAAGTTGAGTGTATGTACATAATATAATTTTATGTGTTGAAAGCAAGTCTAACTAATTTATGTAGTCATAGTCGTAGATAAAATTAAGGAAAACTCTAAGTACCAATAAGCAATAAATAGAAACCCATGTAATGGATGGCAAGTAAAATGAAATGTATATTAATTTGTCATACTAGAAAGTATACATATGTGAGTAAAACAATAAAAGGCTAGGTAGTGATCAAGTTTGACTATAATTATATTGGCAATCAACATAAATATTTTCATTTGGTAGAGGGAGTGTAGGGATTAAGGGCAAACCAGGACTTGGTACTCTACACTCCTTCCAAATCTGCAACAGTACGAATCCCTTTGTGTCTTACAGTGATGGCAACACGACTTTCAAGTTCCCTCTAGCCAGTCCCTATTAATTTATTAGCGGCGCACATGGCCACTGCGAGAAGGGCCAAAAGCTCGTTGTCGTTGTCATGACACACTGTAGCTCTAATGGGGCAACTGCAGAGGCTCTAGCTTTGGGGTTGTCACCTGCCTTTTCGCCTGACACAAATCCCTCTAACGAGGTTTCTCCCTCATCACCGCCTCTAGGAGCCCCTGCCGTAGCACCTGCCAGCGGCGACTCTGCTCCTCTAGTGCTCTCGCTTACGACTCCTCTTGTTGTGGCCCTGATCAACGTTGCTAGGTTTGGGGCGCTTCTTTAGATTTGCAAGTTTGTGGTTACACTACTCTGCCTTGTTGGTAGTGAGTAGTTGTGTTTAGCTGACGGGGCACTGACATATGTTTTTGGGATCATTTATTATTAATTTCATTGTTATGGGTTAGTGTAGTGTATTTGGGCTTTACAACGACGAGTAATTTTGTTGTTGCTGGTTTTTTGTAATGCACCTAAAATCAATAATTTATTATTAATTTCTACTGAAATACTTTATTTATTATTTAAATATTTTTGATAAAAAGTAAAAAATAAAACATGTATAATGAATCATTCTTTATTAATAAAAATATACTGAAGGGGATTGTTAACCCAAAAATCCCCCACATAGATCTCAATGGCCTACACCACCCAAGGACACCACCTCACAACACTCATTTCACTCCATAAGACCTTCCATTTGACCCCCACACCTCCAAAAGAGCTCAAGGATGAAGAAAAGGGCTAAAACCCCCAAAAAAGAGCCCAAAATAGACCCCCAGGAGCTAAAACCCTCAAAAAAGGGCTAAAACCCTGAAAGGGGATAAAGATAGGGCGGAAGGGGATAAAGCCCTGACCAAGGGCTTAAAACCCTAAAATCCCTTGGAAAAACTATATAAGGAGGGTGGGGGGTCACTCTCAAAACACTCCTCACTTGCCTATTGTTATGATGCATGTGGATGCTTTGAGACCTCTTGCTCTCAAACCACCCACTCTCCCTCTCCTCCATTTCCATTTCTCCAAGCCATTGCTTCCCAACCAA
This sequence comes from Pseudotsuga menziesii, assembly GCA_001517045.1. NCBI lineage: Eukaryota > Viridiplantae > Streptophyta > Pinopsida > Pinales > Pinaceae > Pseudotsuga > Pseudotsuga menziesii. The sequence continues at coordinate 110,565 of LPNX010479352.1, forward strand.
GAGAGAGGTGCTCCCATGAGCTAGGGTATGGTGGCCCATTTCCACCTAAGTGAGGTATAATCTCTTTTTATGCTTGTTTTATTTGTTTTTACTTTCTAACCCTCATCTCTATTTGCAAGTTTTTCATTAACTTTGTTTGCAGGTTTTCTCCATGGTAGCTTAGGTTTATTTTGCAGGTTTTGGAGGCAGAACCCTAACCTATTGTGTGCAGAGGGGTTCAACAATGCTCCATCATCTCCTTTTCTTTATTTTTCTGTCATTAGCTATTAGATTCAATCTACTATTGTAGCCATTTGCTTAGATGAGCTTAGTTTCAATTCGTAGCTCCGCTTATGTCATTTTTACATTCTATTTTTGACTGTTTTCTAAGGGTGGAAACCTACCCTTGTGCCCTATAGGCACAAGGGAGCCATTTCTGCCCCTGTAGTGAGGAGAAATTCTCACTACAACTTTGGCGACTCCCCTGGGTTGATCCCACAGGATCCTTGGGCAAAACATTTCAAGTTTTCAAAGTTTTTCAGTTTTTACCCTAGTTTTCAGAAATTTTAGTTTAGATCTGTTTAAATCTGCTTTATTTCCTATTTTTTGATAGTGCTGAAGCCTCTTCTAGGCCGAGCCGAGTCAAACTGACCCCAGTACCAGTTACTGTCGGCTAGATCTGACCGTGCATCACCAAAACACCCCTTTCCGGAGCAGGTCGCTCTTATCGGGGGAAAAGGTGAGACAAGGCACACTTAATCCCCAGACAGGCGCGCCCAGGGCGCACTTAATCCTCAGACAGGTGCGCCTTCAGCCCAGGAGCTCAAGTTGTGGTTGTTTTGGCATTTTGTGCGACCCCCTCGCTCATTTTTGGAAAAATCTCTCGGCCCCCTTGCGGGATTTGGTCATAAATGTGCGGCCTGTCACACAGAATTTGTTTTTGAGTTTAATTAGCAGCAATTTTTAGTTTCAAAGGACTGTTAGTGCGGCCCAGCCGCCTCTGTCCACCATTGCAGGTCTCTTTTAATTCCAGTTTTCATTTTCTGCAAATAAATCCATGAACAAAGTGTATATGCTAAATCAATCATTAAGGTTTAATCAAATCAACTAGTCTAACAAAAAGTAACTCAAAATTAAGTATCTTGCTGCCCCCTTCCTCCTCTACCCAGTCATCACCCTCCGGGGTATTCTGGGATACAACGAAGGGTAAGCTCGTATAGATCTAGGCACTCCATGGTACTTTTCCTAAACCACTAAAACCAGGTGACTTGGAAGGTAGAGGGGGTAGAGAAGGAGGGATTCTCACGGCCCTAAGCGTCCTCCCTGTTGACCAACCTAGCACTTGGGAGGTGACCTGGGGATCTACGGATGGGATTAGTCCCATTGTGTTGAGAGCCCAGCACCTTCTCTTCGTTGAATAAGAATACCACTGAGAAGTAGACATTTAGTTAGGCCAACAATTCAGGGTTAATCACCATATTTGATTACAAATTTCTGTTTATGTTTGCATACAAAAACATGATGTGAACTCTACCATGAATTCATAAACCATATTGCAAACCAAACACCAGAACAAATAAGAAAACCAACACACCATACCAAATAATTAACCCAACTCAGTTCATGACGCTGAGTAAGCCTTAAAATTTACCAAATTTACACTAAGTTCAATAAATTCTGCAGTCTTTGAGGACATAAGTCCCTGACTGCTTAAACTATGGGAAGTACTTGGGCTTTCCCCAGAAAGTCATTGTGAGGAGTACCACAGGAACCCCAAAGTAGCTGGCCGTTGAGAGGAATTGCCAAGCGAAACGGGCAATGACCCCTTCCGATTGAGTAGAATCACCCGTGAGGAACAAGTCAAGCGCTGTCTTCTGGCAGTGTTGGTGGCTGAGAGACCACCTTCAGCCAATAAGAATCCATTGAAATCGGGGTCCAAATCTCATACCCACCAGTTTCATACACCAAAGCGAACACAATTGATCCTCCACAATCTTCCTCACGCCTGAGAGGCGAACCACCACCATTTGGAACACTCAGTCAGCACCGTCGTAGCCGTTCTCAGTGATCTCCCACACCATCAGAGGGCCACACAACCTATGATTTTGATTCAGACCCATATCAGTCTGAACCAGACCTCCACACCACACCATCTAGCCCCATGGCTACTGCAAACCCGGATCCATTTTTCGGCCTAACCTTAGCAAGTGGACCCATGTCCACATCACAACGTGGCAAGCGGTACAAGCACAGTCATGCAGACTGTCATTAGCCAATTGCCACCACCAATAGTGACCAGCCAAGACGGCCCAGTGGTAACACACGGGGGCAATGGTCCCTCAACACACATTGTCCCCCCTGCCACACAGGGGGGCCATGCATTGACCACCCACATTGCCCCTATCGCCATGCATGGGGGCAATGCCCCCGCCACCCACAACACTTGGGGGCATTGGCCCATCTGCCATGGTGCCACCACAAGCACCCCCAGCTGTGTAGATGCACTATGCACCTGCAAACCCCACCCCCATTGCAGCCCCATCCCACATCAACTTGGGGTCAAATCTGCCCTTCATGGCCCATCTGAACTTGCCTGACTTGGCTAGATTAACAAATGATCCCATCTGCCACCAAGCTTTCTGGCCACCTATGCCAACGAAGCTGCCATCAGACATCCCAAAGTTTGAGGGCAAAGCTGGGGAATGTCCCCAAAATCATATAATGACATTCCACCTATGGTGCTCATCCAATATCATCGTAGAAGAATCCATCAGGCTGAGGTTGTTCCAACGCACCCTTATAGGTGCCGCGACCAAATGGTACATTGAGTTGCCACAAGCCAAGTACCCTGACTTCAACTCCCTATCCTTCATGTTCCTACAGTATTTCCAACTCCCTGTCAGATATGACGAGGGGGTGGAGATCATGTTATCCTGTCGTCAAAACACCGTCACTCACATCACTGATCATATCCATGAGTGGCGGCGACACCGTAGCTTGTGTAAGATCCAACTTGATGATAGGATCTTCTTGGATTGGTTCCTCAAGACTTTGCTCCCGCCCATCGCAAAGGACCTCATGACGCTCCCCGTCCAAGCACCTCTTACCGCGACGCATCGGGGGCATCCCACGCGACGGATGGCATCATAGGGTCAGTCTCCCAACAACCACAACCTCGACCGACACCACTTGCTGCGGCACCGCAACCAAGCAACATTGCTAATGTTGCTTATCAAAACCAAGCTCCAGACTATGCTAGAATGATGTCTCAGTCCGGAGCAACCACCTCTTATGCACAACCCGCGCCACTGCAGTAGGCTCAGGCCATGGCTTGGCCAACACAATAGTATGTGGGGAAAATGCCCACATTCGTGGCACCACCACCCCCACAAATATACTATGCACCACCAGTGCAACAAGTTCAAGCCCCTGCCCTTGATCCACCCGCTCCACCCACTCCGTTGGGACAAGTGTTCGCACAACAAAACTGTCCCAACTAGCCTGCCCCTAACAATCAACAAGGGTAAGCTAGAAACAACCGGCCCCGCAACCAAGGCAATAACCAACCGTAGGGAGGCGGTCAGCAACCGAACCCTCCCAATAATGTCGCGGCTAACCGGCCAGCCCAAAACCCCCCAAGGCAGAATGCACCAAGACGCAACGCACCGTTGCTCACAAACTAACCTTGTACACTCTGTGATGTTTATGGGAATTACACGTTTGAGTGTCCCCTCATAGCTCGTGCTAAGCAGGCCATTCAAAATGAGGCCCAACAGGCCACCAATGCCCCCACTCAAGCCCAACCCAACCAGGCGCCACAAGGACCTCCTCCCATGGTGCTTCAAAACCCACTACCAGTCCAAGGATGGGTGGAAACCGCTCCCCCTCCCCAGGCCAACCCCAACGCTCTGGGGGCACCGCCCACGGCCAAAACAGGTGTTCACCACCTGATGACCATGACCACTGAAGAGGTCAACTTACAGACTAGACGAAATCAATACAGTACCACTACCGAACCTGTTGACTCGTCAGCAGCATCCACGTCTAAGACAACCAACCTACCTCTCCAGTTACCCCTGTTCCTGCGCCCCCCCATATGCAGAATCACCAATAATGCCACAGCTAGAGCTACAGTCAGCTATAGCGTTGTGGATGATTTGGCCCAAACGCCAACCTCCATGTCCGTGCTTGAGGTACTTAAAACATGCCCAACGCAACGAAAAGCCTTACTAGCCACTCTAGGGGCAGTAGACCCCTTCGACTCGAAGTTAATCACATTTGACATAGAGAACGGAGAGCCGCACATGCCCTCCACTATCGCCTTCCAAATCCCGGTGTCCATCCAAAACTTGGTTGTGCATCGATGCATAGTGGATGAGGGGGCATCCATGTGCGTCATGTCTACCTTGGTTTGGAAGAAGCTTGGATCACCAATTCTGCAACCGTCCTCCACGACTCTGTGGGCTTATGATGGACATCCCACTAAAGCCCAAGGAATCCTCCCCCATGTCCCCATCACGTTAGCCAGGAAGACAGTCTTGATTGACATCGAAGTCGTCAACGCCCAACTGTATTACAACCTCCTCCTTGGGAGGAGTTACATGTACGCCATGTGAGCCGTCGCATCAACTATCTTCCGCCTCATGATGTTCCCCCACAAAGGGAAGATTGTGACGGTTGACCAGCTCACCTACCACGATCCACAAGGGTTAACAGTGCCTGCCAACGTTATCCCTACCATCACAACCATTGAGCCGCAAGGGGCGACTGCACACGCTAACGTCATCCATGTAACCAACACTATGGTTGAAAACACACCAGCCTCCCCACCGTTGAATGTGGGCGCTGGGTTTTTTACCGATCCCACCATGACGGCTCCTTTCCTGTTGGTGTCACCACCACCGACACAAAAGAAAAATGCGGACTTGTGCATGGTCTCATCAAGCACCGTTGCACCCAAACAACAACCACAGCCACAACCACAACCACAACCACAACAGCGTCCGCAGCTGCAACATCACCCGCAGTAGCAGCATTACGTGCAGTCGCAACCACAACCTCACCCCCACATACAACCAGTTGGGATTTATGTGGGCTCATCTCCACTCCATACAATTCCCTTCCTATTTCCCCCACCTGGTGTCATGAGCAAGCCGATCATGGCCACCTTAAGCCTACCCAACTTTACGTTGGGGATCCCGGTGTGGTATCTAGATCCACCAACTCAACCAACAATGCCCCAGGTTGTGTTAACTCTAGTACAACCTATTGCGGTTGAGTCTCACCCCCCACCTTGTCCGCATAAGCCAACCACCACACCCGCACCAGCACCACCCCAACCCAAAAGGGCGAGGGGAAAGAACACCAAACCCACCGCAAATCCACGGCCAGTTCCACCTTGTGTCGTCTGCGAACAACAGGGCCATCCAACTCAGAATTTCCCTGAAATCCCAGTGATCTGTGCGCCTCTGGATGCCATGGATACGAATGAAAACATCCCCGTGGTTGAACTCCCAACCGCGCCAGTAGTAAAGAACAAGGCATTGAGGACAAACCATGCTTGCGTCCTTTATGTCTTGTATGGACATTACTCCCACCATTGCCAAGACTTGCCCGAATTTTGAGTGGCTCTTGCTGACCTCCATCACCATTCCCTTGAGTCTGAGATCACCTTGATCGAAGAAGTTCACCCACCACCACCTCCTTTGTCCGACACCATGTCCATTTACATGATGTCTAGTTCCCCCGACTAGCTCATCCCCATCTCCAACGACGGTCCATCAGACCTGTCACTTCGTTGCTTCAACAACGATGAGGAGATCCTTGAAGCTCTGACCGCCCCGAAATACCCATGGGAGGACATGGACCATCGCTCGTTCTTCCTCCCAGAACAGCTCGTGTCACAGTCCGACCAGTTTTCCATGGAGACCAAAGATTTCATCCATGGGAACGTTGACTTGTTCAAGAACCCAATCCCAGCACCAGATGCCTTCGAAGAAGGGAACATGGCGAACATTTCGCCAACCATTAAGATCGACATCTCAACCAACTCTGAGATAGTTGAAGAAATCATGCTGGGGGCATCTTGCTCCCTAGAAGAAGTCGATGCCTACACTGTTCTCTTCTAAGAATTCTGCGACATCTTCTCCTGGGCATACACTGAAATGTCTGGCTTAGATCCATTCATCGTGGAACACCACATCGACACATGGCCTGATGTGGCACCCATCCGCCAGAAGCAATGACCCATCCATCCATCCAAAGTGGCTGCGGTGAAAGCCGAGATAGAGAAGCTGCGCATAGCTGGCTTCATTTATCCCATTGCATACACAACTTGGGTTTCTAATCCTGTTCCCATGAATAAAAAACAGGGTATCATTCGCGTTTGCACATACTTTCGCGATATCAATGGGGCATGTCCCAAAGACAACTTCCCCACACCATTCATCAACCAGATCATCGCTACCTGCGCCGGACATGAAGCCTTCTCCTTCATGGATGGTTTTTCTGGATACAACCAAATCCAAATCCGGAAAGAAGACCGTTACAAAATGGCATTCACAACCCCATGGGGCACATTCGCTTACCGAGTCATGCCCTCTGGCCTGAAAAATACTGGAGCCACCTTCCAGCGCGCTATGAAACACTGCTTCCGCGATCTCGCTCACATCACGTTGGTTTGTTTCGACAACCTCATCGCGCGGTCTCAAAGCCACACACAACACATAGACGACTTGCGACAAGTCTGAATGTGATTTCGCTAGTACAGGATCCACTTGAACCCATTCAAGTGTGTTTTCTATGTCCCCACGGGCTGTCTCCAAGGATTCATCGTGTCACACAAAGGAATGACCACTGATCCTGGGAAAGTCCAAACGAATTCCCCCCTAACGTAACCCCTTTGAGTGACAATGTTCTTAATTTTATTATAGTCTTTTCATTTTTTGTTTTACACATTTTTCCCCGATTGAGTCTTATGTATCGTTTCCTCTCATTGCTTCAGATGAAGCACTCCTCAGATCGGTATATGGGATTCGCAGATGGAGCAAGCAGATGGTACCCGAACCTCGCCTCGGCTGCATGGGTAATCTACTCCCCATCGCACGAGTTGATCCACATCGACGGAATATGCGTGGGCACCGCGACCAACAACCAGGCAGAGTATGATGGTGTCAATGGCCTCTTGGTCGCCGCTCTACAATTAGGAATCCACCATCTCGATGTCTTCTTAGACTCCTAGCTGCTTGTTTCTCAAATAAACAACCACTACTGAGTTCGCGATCCCTGCCTCTTTAGAAAGTACCTGTGCACTAAACACATGGTCATAACATTTGAATCCATCACATTCACACATGTTCCCAGGAACCTCAATAGTGTCGCAGACCAAATGGCTAATGATATTCTAAATTGGTACATCCATAACAGCATATAGGAAGCATACAACCATAACATAATGCATAATCATGTCTAAAAATACACACACGGTGTAATAATACATCACATAGGCATCTGCATTCCACAACACAATAAAAAAACTCACATAATAAAACCATAAAAGCGCATCCACGTGTGTCAAAAATATATATAGATATAAATCCATAAAGTCGGATGTCCACAACATGTCCAATACAAAAATGAGAAGCCACATATGCTTTGTCAACAAGATATACATAAGCGACACAAAAACCCCTAAATGCACCTATGCACTAGGAACAACCCCATAGGGCTACTAATCCGATTCAGACCCATCATCTGACTCGGACTCATCATCCTTCAAAGAGGACAAATCCAATGCAAGGACACCACCTCTCACCGTCCGACGAAAGTGTTCACACGCCACTGCCATCTTCCTCATCACGCCCATCAGCTCGGGAGGAAGATTGTGAACAATAACAATAAAGTTGGTATTCAGGTGCTGCCAGCCAACATCTGACACTCCAGTAGCTACCTCTTCCATGTACAGTACTCGTCCATCCATATCCTGCTGCCGCCTGTGAGAGTTTTCGAAAGAGGCCGCCGTAGAAGCTGCCGCAGGAGGAACGGTAACAACTCGCCTCCGATGCCTAGGTGGCAGGCGAGGACCAACATCTGCACACACAAACAAGGACACCATCAGTCCACATACATCAATATGAAAATCACTAACCAACTCAACTATACTATGCACAAAAATGACCATAAAAACATCAAGCATACATACCAGTTGGTCCCCAATCCTGACCAGGAGGTCGGGGCATCTCGGGATCTCCCTGGAAGTCCATACCCGCATATGGGTACTCCTTGATCACCACAGGAAGCTAGAGCCACTGCTCCAACAACTCCTCTATAAAGAAGCGGCCCACTCTGCTGCCACCCTCGCGAATCATCATTTGGCACCACCTATACATCCTTGGCTCCCGCGGACCACTGTCCTCCACAGCTCGATGAGGACGAAGTGTAGGTACTTTCTCAAAGAAGAAAGCACATAGAAAGGAGCCAAAGCAAAAACCAACGCCATTAGTCTTCAACTTGTTCAGCTGACGCCGAATAGCCTGCAAGTACATCTGACCCCATGCATAATATGTGCCACCAATGGCACACTCGACTAACTGCAGCTGACCACTAGAAATCTTGTGGCTCCCCATGGAACCCAAGATGCGCTGCAGTAAAGCCTGCACCGCCCATGTGGACAACTCCTCAATGTCACACATCAGGATGTAAGAACCACGCACATACGCCGTAGCATAACAGTGTCACTCACATAAATCCTTTAATGTCTTCCCCCGAGACAGTACAGGAGCCAAGTCACCAACTACTCCCAATATTGGGAGCCCAGTAATGAAGTACACATCCTCCAGTGTAATCTCAATACGTTGTCCCTGGAAGAGGAACACCTCCTCAGTAACATCCCAGAAATTGATCAGAGTTTGCATCAACAAACCCAAGCTCCGCATAAGCGGAATCCGCATGAACTTCAGTAACCCACAGTGGGCCAGTGTATCTCTAACACCCCCGTCTCATAATGATGCATCTCTGACTGGCTTGTAGTCTCTCTCCCTCCATTTGATCTCCACCATCCTACACAAAGAAAAAACCCTAATGTCAGACCTCCCCACCATAAAAAAACCCACCCAAAGGAGGCCAGGGCGCACTTATCTGAGCAAAAGGAGCACCCAGGACGCTCATAATGGCCCAACAGGTGCGCCCAGGGCACACCTTTCCCTTTGAAATGAGCGACCTGGTGCACAAGAAACCACAAATAGTTCATGGGGGGCCTCCATGTGGTCAAATTCAGTCAAAAATACATCAAAATGAAGAGGTTCAGTGAGAGCTTTTACCTGCAAGTCACGGCTCGTGAAATCGACGATTGGATCAAGAGAAATCAACAAATAAAGAATTAGGGCCCGCCTTTCCAACTCCACAATGAACAGTGATAATGACACTTTACCATGTGGACCCTCCCCTTTTATAGGCCCCATTTGACCTAATTTCTTTCGATCAACATAACAGGACCATACGGACTCCGTTTGAGACGTCGTTCATGGCACTGGTTTCAGAATTCCACCCTCTATCTAGTTATGAGACCATCGTCTCATGTTTAAATAGTCAATTTCGGGACCACCTCCCACAACTCACCTCGACTCACGAGCCATGACATGACAATATGAGTGTCTACAGACCAGTACTTGTATCACACTGCCCGGTCGCAACTCATGCGAGCAATCGGGCCGCCGTCCGTTAAGGATTGTACTATAATTTTACTTTCTGTATTGTCTTTTTTCACCGCACCTTACACGGACATCTGGACCATCGTCCACAAAACCATTTGTTTTTCTTCCATGTATTTGACATAGAAGTGTCCTTGGGCCGCCGCCCATTAAAGAACTGTAATTTTAGCTTTTATTTTGTATTTTTAATAGTTGTCTTTTCCATTCACTGCAACTTACGTAGACCTCTGGACCACTGTCCACAAAACGATTTCTTTTATTGCACGTATTTGGCATATAAATGCCTCCGGACTTGTACTCACATCGCATGTATTCAATTTCATCCACATTAACACACACACACGCTCTCCTGACCTCTGTCCGAGAGCCACCTCGGTTTGCGTGCCTCTGTCGCACCGACTTGCGAGGCTCTGCCGCAATCTATCCCACGCATGTATTGATATGTTTGAGAGCCTTCTGCTCCGTCCATACTGCGCGGATGACCTTTGGACCTCTGTCCACCATCCCGACTTGGGGCACCGCTCGTGCCACCACAGTCGATTGACCACATTGGAGTTTCATTTAACCTCTTTTCTGACTCCTTAAAACAATGAAAAGATCGTCGAGCGCAACTGCTTCCTTTCCCACTCGCTAAAGTATAGGAAAGGGCGTCTACATCGTCTCGTTTACCTCCTTTTGCAGACCATGTAGACCATTTCATGAAAAGGACCTCCTTGGCACACTCAAGCCAAGACCGTTCCCCTCTGCATACTTTTGTGCTTTCTCGGGCAGAGGGGCCGCACTTGATGAAAAAAAACACCACCAGTTGTCGTTAAGCTCTTTTCCAGCCGTCTCAACAAGAAAATATCGTCGAGCAAACTTGGTTTCGTTCATGCTCGTAAAAGTATTTAAATGACCGTCCAATCCATATAGGTTTAGCCTTTTCCGGCCTGATTGGACTACCAATAGTAAAGAAGTCTCTCATCCCCTCAAGGATGGGTGAGCTCTCCTATGTATACTTTTATCCTTTTTCGGGCACAAGAGACTACCAACGAAAAAGAGCCCCCACTGGAGTCTTCTTCGTGCTTTCAGACTCTCCAAAATTGAAAGCACCATCGAGCATTTACCTTCTCGGGCTCGCCAAAAATCCACGAGATCGTACCATAATGGTGTCCCTAGACACCACCCCATAGAAAATAGTTTGGCAGCATTTCCACATTGGGTCGCCTTTGTTCAGAGTACTCTGCAATGTGTCTTCCTTGGATCCCATTAGTATCAAAAAGTGTCCACCTCCTCCAAGTATTTCCCATCTGCAGTAACATTCCCGGTATTACAACTATGATCCCATTCCCATGAGTTAAGTTTCATTTGCTGCTTGGTCCGCCCTGCCGCCATACTCTGAACAAAGGAAGTTTGAGTCTCCCACTCCCCCCCTGCTCCTGTTCAGTTTTTCCCTTCCCTCCCCTCCCCCCCAATTCAGTGAGTCAGTCCGCAGATTGCTTCACACCTTTCGGTTATCCCTTGCGCTCCTGGTCAAGGAAACATCATTGCCTTGACTAGGGGCAGGTCTCCCTCTGTCGATGCCAACACACATATTCCAGAGGATAGACCCAGAGGTCCCTGTACCTTGGTTTCATTAACATCATTGATGAGTTCCTTGGACCACTTGAGAGGAGTCCCTAGTGCCTCTTGGGATGGTTGTTTCTCACATGCTCGACTTCAACTCCATCATCGCATCGTTGAGATTCGTACAGGGTTGGTTCCGCACAATAATTGGTCGAAGACCCCGGATGTCACCTGACTCTAGCACATTGGTGAGTCCACTTGAGGGACCTAAACGGGTTATGTCCCTTGTGATTTCTGGGTTGCGTTGGAGACAGTGATCAGAAGCCCCAGCGGTGCTTTGGTATACCTTTATGATTGATGCAGCATACTTGTACCACAGACACTCTATTCAGTGAGTCCATACAGTTATGTACCGTTCCAGATCCAGCAGACCGTCTGTCATAAAGATGCAACATTCCATGAGAATGCCATGGGTCCAATGTACCAGATCTGTATTGTATTCAGCCTCACATGAGAGGCAACCATCATTGTAACATCTGTTGTATATGATCGGCCCTTGTATTTTAGAGAATAGATCAAATGATTCTTTTGACATTGTCACGAGCATGGGAATGCCCGCCTCGTCCTTATACATGTCACACATTTATTGTATCTCACCCATTGATGGGAACCAAATTAATACAAAAACCAAAAGCCACCATGCCCCAGCCCCGGAAGCACCACCTCTCGACAGCAAATCCTATGATGTCCGTTGGCCATACGTTGAGCTCCTGCCCTCACACATTAGGGGGCAATCTGTTAACCCAAAAATCTCCCACATAGCTCTCAATGGCCTACACCACCCAAGGACACCACCTCACAACACTCATTTCACTCCATAAGACCTTCCATTTGACCCCCACACCTCCAAAAGAGCCCAAGGATGAAGAAAAGGGCTAAAAACCCCCAAAAAGAGCCCAAAATAGACCCCTAGGAGCTAAAACCCTGAAATGGGCTAAATTTAGGGCGAAAGGGGCTAAAGGCCCAAAAAATGGGCTAAACCCCTGACCAAGGGCTTAAAACCCTAAAATCCCTTAGAAAAACTATATAAGGAGGGTGGGGGGTCACTCTCAAAACACTCGTCATTTGCCTATTATTATGCTGCTCGTGGATGCTTTGAGACCTCTTGCTCTCAAACCACCTACTCTCCCTCTCCTCCATTTCCATTTCTCCAAGCCATTGCTTCCTAACCAAGAGAGAGGTGCTCCCATGAGCTAGGGCATGGTGGCCCATTTCCACCTAAGTGAGGTATAATCTCTTTTTATGCTTGTTTTATTTGTTTTTACTTTCTAATCCTCATCTCTATTTGCAGGTTTTTCATTAACTTTGTTTGCAAGTTTTATCCATGGTAGCTTAGGTTTATTTTGCAAGTTTTGGAGGTGGAACCCTAACCTATTGTGTGTAGAGGGGTTCAACAATGCTCCATCATCTCCTTTTCTTTATTTTTCTATAATTAGCTATTTGATTCAGTCTAATATTGTAGCCATTTGCTTAGATTAGCTTAGTTTCAATTCGCAGCTCTGTTTATGTCATTTTTACATTCCATTTTTTACTGTTTTCTAAGGGTAGAAACCTACCCTTGTGCCCTATAGGCACAAGGGAGCCATTTCTGCCCCTATAGTGAGGAGAAATTCTCACTACAGGGACATAAGTGGAACAACTATTGAAGAGTGTTTGATGACCCACAAGAGGAAAACACAAGTGGTTGAAGCTACTGAGTGAGAACTCAAGGTGCAGGAGGCATCTTCTTCAAAATTAGGTCACAAGTACTAGTTGAGTGCTAAAGAGAAGGAGGCTCATAAATGACCAATTCCTAGGAAAAAATACTATATAATAGTATGTTCATTAGCAAGCAGGAGGCTAGTCCCATACTATATAATAGTATATCGTTAACTCTGAGATATTTAAGAGATGTGACAGGATTTCTGTTTAAGTTAATCAGTAAATAAATTATGAACAATTTAATATTGTGCCAGCCACATGAAATTTAATATTGTATAATAATATAAAGCAGAGTAATCCTCCCATTCTTTATATGCAGGGGTCATTCTAATTTATATGTATTAAGTCATCTAGAACATAGAACATGCAACTTGTTTTTATCTTGTGCTCTTCCATGGCACTTTTTGATGGTGCTGCTGCAGCCTCAATAGGAGGTGCGGGTGCCTATCTCTGGTTAAATGAACAACACTACTTCTCCATTATTTTAGGTTGCGGCTTCAACACTAACACTAGAGCTGAGCTACTGGCACTCTGGGCATTACTGTACTTTTCCAAAGACATTGGATTACCATATCTACATGTCTTTGGTGATTCCTCTGTGATTATAAATTGGGCAAAAGGTGAATCCATTCTTGACATGGTGAACCTAGAAGCTTGGTGCTACAACACCAAAAAGCTTATATCTTCATTCATGTATGTGGATTTCAGCCATGTCTATAGGGAATATAACAAGAGGGCAGATACATTATCCAAGGCAGGGCTTAAGGAGGTATCGGGCTATCTTACAGTTTCTGAAATATGTGAAGGTGAGCTTTTGGAGGAAGTGAGAATTCAGATATTTTGAGAGCTTTGCTCTGATAGGCCCTGGGCCTGTGGGTCTTCTATATTTTTTTGGTTTCGACTCATTTACATGATAGCTATTTACTGATGATTAGACATGTCTTTTGACTATGAGTGATGACTCTAGCCCTGCCTTGGTTAATGCCTCTGGGCTCTTGTTATCTTCCTTAGGGTCATACTTGGTTGTTAGCTATGCAGGTAGTTTATGAAAGGATATTATTGGCACATAATGCCCAATTTTGTCAGTCGCTGGTTCTCATGGAACTCTTACTTCGAGTTTTTTCTTTTGATGTATTCTGATCTTTCTGGCTTGCTGCTAGTACCGGTGACCACCTATTTGATCCTGCTGTTTACTGATGATGTACAAAACTCTTTTGATTTAATAGAATACCAAAGAGTACTTTTTTTCATTTAAAAATGAATAATTTATAATTTTTGTTTTTTTTTAATTACTTTTCTTATGTTTTCATAACTTTATTTTTTGCATAACGATTTTTTTTTTTGTTTTTTCTTAAGTACTGTACCAACGAGATAACTAATTGTTTTTGTCTTTTCTTTATTTCTGACATAATTAATGTTTTCTTGTCTTTTCTTAAATAATTTAAGTGCATTTTCCGAAAATGAAAAATGATTATGTAATTTTGTTTTATATTATGTCATAATTATTTTAAACAAAGTATTCTCATACATAAAATTTGCTGTTCGTTTTTTTCAATTATTTCCAAACATCTTTAAAAAAAAACTGCGATTTTGACCCAAAAAATTGTTTCTACCAATTCTTTATTATTGGATACACATATCTAATATTTGTCGGTCATTAAAAAAAAATACCTTTTCTTATTCATTTTTACCTTTTTTATTATTATATTATATTGCACACACGTTTCTAATATTTGTTGGTCATTTTCTTATTATCTTTTACCTTTTCTTTATTATATTATATTGGACACACGTTTCAAATATTTGTCGGTCATTCAGAAAATTTGATGTACACAAAGCTTCTCATTTCTAATTATTTAAATCAATTTTTTTAATTTGTAATAGTTATTGGAAAATTTGAATGGTTGGGCATAGCAAGCTCATGCAGCAATACTCTATATTTGTCTTTTTCTATATCTGGATTATTTGGAGATCTAGCAATAATCTTTGTATTTTTGAGGGATATAGCAATAATTTTTGTATTTTTGAGGGGTGAGCTAGACTCTAGACTTTGTAATTTTTGTCGAGGAATTTAGGGAGAGAATTTTTGTTAAAATTGCAATTTTAGTTGCTCGAATTGCAAATTTTGGTTGCAAAAATGGATTCAGGGCCTTCCATAACCCTTACGACACACTGATAATGCAATTTCAACCTCAACAATTCTTGCTGGATTTTGGTTAGAATTTTTGTTGGAAAAATGGTGCAAATGAGGGTTGTGGTTCTAGCATCAATACTAGAGCTGAATTGATTTTGTGGCTCTCATAAACTCGGCAAACTCGGTGACTAGATTGGGAGTCTTGGACCTGTAACATTGGTGTTCCTGCATTACTGAAGCCATGTCGTCTTTACTCTCTATAAACCTTCAACATGTCTATAGGACGCACAATAGGAGTGTTGATGGTTTATCAAAGGAAGCGCTTGTTCTTGAGCCGGGTCTACTCTCATTCGTTGAACTTTTGGAATGAGAGGAAATTGGGGGCCACACTTTAAAGTACTTCTAAAGTTGTTGAGAGCCCTTTGACTTTTTTTGGATGACTTTTTTCATCTTTTGAGTTTTGAACTCATCTTTTTAGCTCTTGACCTCTTACATGGCTCCTTTGGTGTTTAGTTTTATGGCTGTATATCAACCATTGACCCTTTGGGAAATTTTATCCCCCATGGGTGCTTCTTTGGATATGCTTTCAGTGCTCCTTATGTGCAGATTGTTTTCTGAGAGAAATGTCTGGCTCTTATTTACTCCTTATCACCTTTTGATGCTTTGGATGCTCTGTATAGGTTGTATGATTGAGAGATTGTCCTCATATGTTTTTTTGTAGTTTTATGATACACATGGATACGATGTGTCCTGGATTTGTATATGTTACCTTTGATTCCATGGAATATCAAGGAATTGTTTTCTCTTCTGAAAAAAAATTAAGTATGTTATGAGAAACTAGAAATGAGTAAAGTTAAATAATGCAATTTAAATATTTAAAATTAATTCAAAGAAGAAATAAAAAATAAGTTTTATGGTTTATTAAAACTAGTTAAAAAATTACTACAATCAACATAAAAATTTACTATGATTATTTATCATTAATATTTCTATCCCATTTTCATTTTTAGTATTCTTTATCTTTGAAGTTGTTCAATAAACCAACTATACTATATTTCATAGAGTGGAACTCCCCAAAACTTTCCTATTCATATTGAAATTTGGTTAGCAACTTCCCAAACCCACAACATACAAGTTTCTATAGTTGTGGAGATTTGGTATATTAAAGATATATAAATTCATATTACACCATTTTACAATTACCAAATTACCATGTGCTTTGATAATTCTACCCATGAAACACGAGTTTATATCTCTTCTTGATATTTCATGATTTTTTTTTTCTTTTGCAAAATTAAAATTCAATTTTGTTTCAATCCCCAAGACATGGGACACAGGTAAACCTAGGTGGGAAGTAACTTCATAACAACAAAACCGCCAATAAGCCACACCCGTGCAAGCTTATTATATATGTATATTATTATGTACCTCTAATTATAATTAACTTGCAAGTTGGGGCATTACACACTCATTTGAGTCACATCATTAGAGAATGGTACCAAAAGTAGATGAAAGAAATCCCAATGAAGTGGAGATTCGAGATGATAGGGACCCAAATTTCTAAAGAGATTAAATATGGTTTCAATTTTGGCAATTTTTAGAGTAAAAAATATCTCTCCCATGAAATTTGAGAGAATCAATTTAGGAAAAAAAAATAGAAATTAACAATTATTTTCTTAGAAAAATAAAGTAAAAAATTAGCCATAACTAAATTTGGCCTCTAAAATTTAGGAGGGGACATTATACACTCATTAGAGGCACATCATCACATAATGCTACCAAAAGTATATGTAAGAAATCTCAATGGAGTGGAGATTCTAGATGATGGGGACTCAAATTTTCAAGGAGATTAAATTTGGTTTCAATTTTGGCAATTTTTAGAGTAAAAAATATCTCTCTCATGAAATTTGAGAGAATCAATTTAGAAAAAATTAGAAATTAGCCATTAATTTTTAAAAAAATAAAATAAAAAATTAAATATGAACTAAATTTGGTCACTAAAAATTTCGCTAAAACATTCTTACACTGTTTATCATAAAAAAAAATCATATATCTTCTAAATTTATCTTTTTCACCTTATAAATTAAACCTTCATCATTTTTATTTTCACCATAAAAAGTCAAATAAAATGTTTCTATTATTATTTGTTTGTAATTAAGTATTTCTAGATATATAAACTGTGTTTCTATTTATTATTCTTTTGTAATTAAGTGTGTTTTTTTTCATTTCTATTTGTTGAAACATTTAGTTAAGCAAGTAAGAAAAATGGAATCAATTTATTTTGGTGGATTGGCTTTCACTTTAGTGGACAGATTGCATTTCCATAAAATCAAAATAAAACAGAGAGTTGGTATTCATTGAAGTTCATAATTTTACTTTTGAACATGATAGCTATTAGCAGCTGATCTGCTTTTTTTTTTGTTGATAAATTTTTTAAATATATAATTATAATAATAAAATAATAATAAATAATAAATATTATTGAGCTGAGAGGCGCTTTACAGTCCAGTATGGGGGAGATCTTGTAACGTTACGTAACGTTATTTTTATTAATAAAAAATAAATTTTTTAATTATAGGCCAAAATAAATGTGGGCCACAAAAACAATCTAATATGGGGGGATGTTGTAATCTTCCTACCTAACAAAACAATAAAAAAGTAAAAATTTAATTATCCGTAAAAAAAATGCCGGTGAGGAAAAAAACACAATATGGGGGAGATGTTGTAATGTTCCTACCTAACAAAATAATAATAAATAACAAGAATTATCCGCAAAAACATGTTGGCCTTGCACATGGTTTTAAAACCATTTGCAAGGCCTTCTAAACAACCCATGGTTTTATTGTACATGGTTTAGGAGGGCCTTGCACATGGTTTTAAAACCATTTGCAAGGCCTTCTAAACAACCCATGGTTTTATTGTACATGGTTTAGGAGGGCCTTGCACATGGTTTTTATTAAACCATGTGCAAAGCTTCCTAAATAACCCATGGTTTTATTGTACATGGTTTATGAAGACCTTGCAAATGGTTTTAAGACCATGTGCAAGGCCTCCTAAACAACCCATGGTTGTAGGAGGGCCTTGCATATGGTTTTAAAACCATGTATGGGGAAATGTTGTAATGTTCGTTCCTAACAAAATAAAAAATAATAAAAAATATTATATGTTAGCCATAAATAATATTAAATATTAATAATAAAATATTATATGTGGACCTTGAATAAAAAGATTTGTCTTTTGGTTTGAATCAAATCAATGGATATCTAAGAAGATGTTTGCACATTGAGAGATTTGATCCATCTCGGCGCTTGATAGAGCTTAGGATTTAGATCTACGCTGATTATAATTCCAATTACTAAAAACTACCATTAAACAATTTCCACTAGATTTTGATAAAAAAAAATCACAAAATTTTGACTGCAAATAGTGTAGAGTTTAACTTACTGCCAATCTTATAGGGTACTGGTTTCGGAACTTTATGTTCATAATTCATATATTCTTCTTGTATAATTAACCGCTAACCGGTAAAGTTGTTAGCGGTTTTAACGTGAAATATTGTGGTGGCCCACGTTATAATTTCTGGGACCCATTTCATTAACTTTGATATTTTCAGAGATGTGATAGAATTTTTGTTTATAGCAATTATAGATATTATAATAATGAACATAGGACCCATGCCTTATCCCTTGGGCCCGGTGTGTCTGGCATTTGTGACACTGAATTGATTTCCCCTTATCCAATAAATTAATGTCGGATTAATTGGTCTTCCCTTATCTAAGTCATCCTGATGCAATCAAGAAAGAAATTATACATATTTGATGTACACAGTGGTTTTCTCTATGTATAAGTGGTTTTAATTTATTTAAATTTAAGTGAGGAAGATTTTTTTGGTCTTTTTTCTCATTGCTATTTAATTTTGAATCAAGAGCACTCTAGATTTGAACCCTGGTTGATTTAGAAACATTGTTTTGTCTTTTCAAAGTGGTTTTTTCTCTGTATAAGTGGTTTTATGATGATGGTTAACGTCTACTCAAACCAAACTTTGCTCTATCGAATGCAAAGAAACAAATTATTTAGTTTGTTTTAAAATTGTATTTCTATGCTCAAAGAGCTTGGAGAGAAGCCTCCAGAGCTCACTATAATTTTGACAAGTTAAAAGGCTAGGAAGGTCGAGATTGCAACGAAGATTATGAAACTGAGATCTAATGTGAGTGTACTCAGGGCATTCTAAGAGGAAGTGTTTTTTTATCCTCAATGTTCATATTCTCACAAAGATGGCAGATCCTTTCTACCTATGGTGTTTTAGGAATTGCCCAACTATCAGTTTCACTATGATGCTCATGAGAGTTCGTTCTTATCTTGGCTATATTAATTTTTTTCTTTGAACTTGTTAAAACCGAGAGATACTTTTGATCTTCTAGAGTAGGGTTGATGACCTCCATATAATATCTTAACTTCCTTTTATCCTCTAAATCTTTCTCACACCACATTTTCTCCTTAAACTTAGAAGTGACAATATTTTTAATGTTATTTATATTTTGCAATGCAACATTTTCGTCGATCTCCCAACAGTTTAACCAAGCCCTGATATCTTTATACCAACCTCGCTTGAGCCTTAGGTGGTTTTGGCTGGAATTTAAAGCTAGTTTAGGAAGTCTATGGTCTCCCATGTTATTGATTTTGTGCTTGTAAACCGGGAGCCTAGTCATAGCTAGGCTCTCAATAGGGGAAAGACCCACTTCTATAAGGAGAGTAGGGTAGGGTGCATTGCTTTTAATTTTGAGGTTATACGTTATAAAAGGCTTCTGGATTTGTTCAATCTTTCTCCATGATTCTCTAGAGATGCTTCAACCCCAAACCTCACACCCATACAAGATAACAGGAGTGACTAAAGTTTCAAAGAGGAGCTTCTTTAAAAGTGAGGAAGATAATTTTTTTCTTTTTTCTTGTCTACTATTTTTTGTATATTTTTATTTCTAACTGATTATTTAAATTAAATTAATTAAATTCAACTTGCTTTCGTGGGTGTGGCTCATTGGCCATTTAACTGATACCAAATCACATGTTGTAAAGTCGCTAGTTCAAATCACACCTGGACTTATTCAAATTGTCTTTTCTAATTTATAAATAGAATCAACACCCTTACATACTAGGATTTTCTTTAAAAAAAATATTATAATTATATATAATTTTAAGATTTAAAAAAAAAAAAACCAAAATTTAAAAAAATAACGAAACATAAAAAAATATTTAAAAAAATAAAAACCTAAAATATTTAAACTACTCCACTATAAAAATATAATATATATAAAACTGAAATGAAAAAACTTCAATCAATTTATTGCACAATTGCATTTCCATTCTGTTAAATCCAATTCTTTATTCATGTTTATATGTATTGAGCAATGAGTATTCGTTGAAGTTTATAACAGCCAACGGTTACCAACCACCCCAAACGTGAAACGGCTCAGCCTACAAAAAAAAATAACTAAATTAAGCAACTTTATTTCCAATAATTAAGAGGAAGTAAAAGGATATTTTATGATTTTGGGATATAAATGTATTGATTTAGCAGTTTTAACGTTTAATCTTGTGATGTCACATGTCATGTCTTATTTGCACAGTTTATTTGCTGTGCTTTTGACTGGCTATCATTTTATGAGATAGGATTAGGATATTTGTTTTGCATTAATGATACATGTGAAAATGATACTCTCATAAATGAGATAGGATTAGGATATTTGTTTTGTATTAATGATACATTTTATAGTTTTTGTTTTATTATAAACAAATTTTTATGTAAAAATGATATTATGAGATAGGATTCAGGTTATGAAGGCTTCAGAGCTCTTCAAAGGCCATTTTAGCCTTTATAGAAGGCCACAAAGAATTTTACCATGCAAAAAAAATTTAGTTTCATTTCCAGCACATCAATAATGAAATTGAGTAAGCATGGGTAAATTTGCAATAGAAGGGCAGCTACAAAATTTTCCCTTCAAGGGGTTATCAGTGATTCACTGGACTGTGGGAGAGTTAGGACTCAAAGTCTGCCCAAGTTCCCTCTAATAGTAGGATCATGGATGAGGATCTCGGTCCCAATGGGCATGGACCACGGTGGGCCACTGGGCTGCCCAGTTCCAAGTTCAACTCGATGACTGTGACTTGGGATTCGATGTTCACTTTCAAATAATTTAATGGCATTGGCATGCATTACTGATTCACCAACTTCATTAAATATTGGTCTCAGAGGATTCCAGCGTTCCAACTCCATTTTCCATCTAGCATCTTCTTGTTCACTGAGTCGCGTGATCTCACAACTTAAAAGTCACTTGAGTATTTTCGTATATGATGTGAAATTAAATGCTCATATGAGTCATATCTATGGATGGTGAATTGATTTTTACCATAATTGGCATGATTTACATTGTTCAAAATGATGCCTCTCTTCAATTATTCCAGTGTTCTTTAATGAAATCCATGTTGAATTTTATTATAAAAAGATTAAATAGCAATACACGATTAAGTTGTAGATTAATCTTAAAGTTTTAATTTTTATTAGAACGATGCCTTTTAGGTTATACTAGAGTAAATGAGATATGATAATTTAGGTTACTTTTTTACATCAAATATTTCCTAGGTTATGGCCAATAGCTCACTAATTATTAAAAAATACTCTTAAATTATTATTTTATCTAAAAAATTGTAGTATTTCTAGGTTAGAATTCCATATTACATTTAGTTCTATAGTTTAAAAAGTTTGGTTAAGTAATTCACAATTTATTCATTAAGAAAAATATTTGATTTTAACCAATTTAATTTAGATTTTTATTCTATTCTAAGTTCAGAATCATTGTAGCAATTTAGGGTGTTTGTTTTAATCACAACATAGACTTCCTTATTATCTAGCTTAACATTTTTAGGGTTTGGGTTTGGTCTTAGTTATATAGTCAACATTATCAATTTCCTAATTTTCTCTTGAAATGTGTTGTTAAAGATATATTAATAAATCTTTATTCGTTAGTCAAATCGACTCATTGTCTTGATGATGAACCTTGATAAAGATTCGTAATGTCGACATATCAAATGGAGTCTACAATTACCTTGGATACCACTCCTCAAACCTATGAACCCAGAATTTAAGAGAAGAGATTGTAAATATGTTTTTTTGTCAAAATAACATTTTTGAATCTGTAAGGTTCACAAAGAGATTATAGTATGTAATTGTCCCTATTTTTTGTCTAACCTTTTCACATAAATATAAGATGAAAATTTGAAAAGATAAGTGTGGAATCCCTCTCAAACTTCTTCTCGTGTGAGATCCAAATACTAGTAAGATCCACATTGAAGTTTGAAGGATACATTTTTCAATGTGTTTGAATAATAATTATATGCACCGAGTTTTGAAAAGAGAAATGAGAATCCCTATCAATCCCTCTCATTTGACATCTAGATGTTAGTAGACTCAAGACTAAATTTTGAAAGATAAATTTTCAAGTCTTCTAATACTTAGGTTTATTATGGTGAAGACGATGCTTAGGGATTAGGTGGAGTTTGAAATTGAATGGCTAGTTACTCATGAAGTGTGTCCATATGGACAAACATATCAATTAGCTTTGTGATGGTATTTGTAACTTTTTTTTTTCCATTAAAGGAAATGTGGATCCTAAAAAACTTATTTAGTTGGAAATATAATAATACAATGCTTTTAATAGCATGTAGAAAAGTTCATTTCAAAACAGGTAAGGTAAAATGACATGGAAAAGTTATTCTTCTAATTTTTTTACTTTTATGTTGTTTATTTAAACCATTGGTTATGGCAATGATCAAGTGGTCACAACAAGGATCAACAATTTTAAATCTCCCACGGATGTACAATGTTAGAAGTACACTAGTTTTAGGTGGATACGTTGGCACTATACAAAGATCATCTTTTTAGTTTTTGTTATTAATGTTAGGGATTTGATGCCTGATCTCTTTTGGCCTTGTAACATAGCAGTTCTAATAGTGGAGCTCTTCTCAAAACAATTCTAGACAGAAATAAGCTTTAGTACCCCATGCGCCTACTTTCACCCCTAATTTCATATTATGCATTCAGATTAGGTTGCGAGTAGTTCTCAACTACTCTAATCACTTTACCATGATAGGAAAAAAACATTTCCCTTCAAAAAATAAATAGGCCAAAGAAGATGCAATACAAAAAACCAATACTCCTAATGGTTATGGCTATGTTCACATTAACAAAAGAAGTGCATCAATCTCTTTCTAAATGGGCTTTTTCCCAATCTCATCTTCCATCACCGTTACATGTTCTTCATTCTCAACCTTTATTTTAGTCTCTCCTCCTCTATACTAACTCTTGAGTAATCCCCATAAAAAGAATCTGGAAGTGATAAATGATATGTACATGGTTGACCTCACTAATTCCATGTAAATGTTGAATCACTTGGGATTTCTTCTTATTGTCATTTTTTTTTCTATACAATGTTTTTAATAAGTAATGAATTTTTTTTTAACACTTAAATTTTCAAATGAAAAGAATGATTTATTTTTAAATGTCAACATTGAAGGATTCAATTTCTCCCAGCCCTTCAAAGTAAAATGAGACATGCCCTTCAAATTTGGTCCCTGATAGGATTACGATATTTGTTTTGTATTAACGATACATATGAAAATGATAGGTTTTTTTTCATAGTTTTTGTTTTATTACTACAACATAAAATTCCTAATTATTTAATTTGGAAAATTTGAAATAATATAGTTTTTTTTTTTAACTGTGTAAACTTACTTAAATTTGAATAAGACTCAAATATTTTGAAGGAATGCTATCTGAGCCAGACATCAATAGGTGAATTCTTAAAATATTTATGCTTAATGATCTGGGACCAAAGTCCATTTCCATTGAGTACAAGCCCGAAACTTTTGGTTCGTAAGGCCAAACTAAACCAATCCAGATTTTTTATGTTCCAGCCACCTAGAGCGTATGGCTTGGAGATGGTGAGCCAATCTACCAGATGATATTTGTGTTTACCTTGCGAGCTTCCCCATAAAAAATTGAAGATGTATCTCTGAGTGTAATTCAGTATGGTACTGGGCATATGAGCTAGAGAGAGCCAATACACCGCAAGACTCATCAAAACAGATTTGACTAGAACCAGTCTTCCACCCAGAGTGAGTAGCTTATAAGTCCAGTTACTCAGTTTTTTTTCAAACTTCTATAAGAACCATCTCTAGTCATTTATGCCATATCCCAACGGTTTGAGGTAATATCCCAGGTACTTAAAACCAACAGCAATGGGGTCCATTTTTTGTAGGGCAAAATATTGAAAATTTGATGTCTGACCGGCTCCTCGATATTATTGAATAGAAAAGAACATTTGTCTACATTGATTTCCATACCTGTGGCAGAGCAAAAAGTATCCAAGATGACTTTATATTGCTGCCACTCAGCCAGCATGCCTGAACCAAATAGGATAGCATCATCTACGAAGAGCAAGTGTGTAAGATACAGACTATGAGCAATTTTGATGCCTGTTATATCACCTCTATCAAGTGCCTTATTAATCAATAGACTCAATCCTTCAATGATCAGTATAAATAGAAGGGGAGATAGGGGGCATCCCTATCTAATACCCCTCGAGACTTGAAATAACTTTGATGGGGTCCCATTAATTAGTACATCACTTGCTGAAGTTGTATCTATGTTACCTTTGATTTCAATGAAATAGCAAGAAACTGATATTTTCCCCTGGAAAAAAGTAAAAAACAACATGATACTTATCGTTAAATAATTTTGTCATTACAAATATCTAAATATTTTTTTAAAAATATATAAAGTATAATTTAATAATATATTTTTTAAAATATTGATTTTATATTTTTTATTATCCATATGTAATTAATAGTGGTATATTCTTTTCAAATTTATAAATATTTATATTGATGAGATGACGGTTATTAAATATCTAATCAAATAAGAAATCACTTGAGTTATTTTAGAATTTTATTTTTGTTTAAAAAACAAAAATAAAAAAATATTTCAAAATCAATTTAGTTGTGATAAGTTAAAACATTAGGAAGATCAATGTTCTAACAAATATTTTGAAATTACAATTAAATTTGCATGTACACAAGGTGTGAGAATTGATACACAGCTGGATCTACAAGCCAAAGAAACTCTTATAATTAGCTATATTTTATGAAACATGCACAAAATAGCCGAAAAGACTAAAATTGCATACACACATGAAGTCAATAATGGATATTATTGTCACTCTCTAACATGTAACTATGTTTAGAATAGGTATATAGTACAACAGGGAAAAATTGTGGGTTCTTTGAGGCCATGTGAATGCATACAAGTGGCAGCCCAAGATTTGACCCTCAAACCCCCTTAGGTGGACCAATGAGCCTCCAACTCATCCCAAACAGTCACGAATCCTTGTGTAAACATGGGAAAGGCATGATGGAACATCAATGAAGGTATTCCAAGAGTGGGTGAGCACATGGGTGAGTGAGAGTGGATCTATGTGAGCAATAAATTCCCAAGAGAGTCCAAAAAACACCCAAACCAAGCATTAGCGCCTCAAGTTGGACTGAATCGCTGAAATTGGGGAAGGGGAGTGCATGTTGGTTGACTATCATCAATGTGGGTGCTTGGGTTGTAAGAATGATCAACCTGGAGTGCCTCAACTGTGGAGAATGATCAACCCAGAGCGCCTCAACTGTCATAATTGTTAATTTCCCTAAGTCTAAACCATATAAAACACTGCATAAAACCAAATGAATGTGTCTAAGGTCTAAGACTATGGTACTAGGATGGATTATTACTCTAACACCCCCCCTTAAGCCTTACTTAGTATTGCTTAACCAAAAATATCATGGAGGACTTGGCAACAAAGGCTCAAGTCACCTCATACAACATACAATTTTATTTGTCCATAAAAACAAGGTAAGGAGGAAAACCACATTGGTACAAAACCTCCCCTCAAAAATGGACATGGAGCCAAAAATTTAAAAGTGAATCGTAGCCATCACCATGCATCACCCACTCCAAGAAGAGATCTGAGATAGGTGACGGTCTTCTCTGTGAAACACTTGATGAAAATGTCAGTAGTTTGCTCTTGTTAGAACAGTAATCCACCACTTAGTACCTTAGTCTAAAGCCTTAGCCAATTTTAGTTGCATTTATCTAGTAATATGCTATATTTTAGACTTAGAGAAGTTAATCCAGCATAATAACCAGTTAATTTGATACTTTCACACCTACAGGAGCACTCTAACTTAGTCAAACTTGACATGTGTGCTCCCATTCCTTGATTTGCAGAATTATGGTTGACTAGGAGCACTAGGGGTGGTTTTAGCCCATTTTTTGGACTGTTGGAGCATTTAATGCCCACCTCGAGCCTCCCACTCACCTTATTTTGCACACCCACGCATGTGAAGCAGTCATCATTGCTCCAGCACACTTCAGCCATGTCCACACCACCATTCGTGACCATTTGGGCTGAGTTTGAGCGAGTTTGGCCCACTTAGGAGGGATTGAGGTCAATTTGGCCATTTTCACATGTACACTCAGATTTGGCTTCCTAAGCCTCATGAATTGAACCAGATGTAATATAAACCTATTCTAAACATATTCACAGGTTAGACAGTCAAATAATATCCAGTTTCTGTTCACACTCTGTATGTAAAATTGTTCTGCTTTCATGCGTTTTTGCGGGTTTTTGCAAGTAATTTGATGAGATTCTCTTAGGCTCCTTGATCTTGTTGTAGATCAAAATTATCACATGGTATCAGAGTTGAGTGGAGTTTCAAATCAATCTTCAGCGTTTTAGCTGCATTTTAAGAGAATTTCTGGATAAAATTGAGTGTTTTTGCAAGACTTTCAACAAAATTCTCACCATTAGCGCAAGCAAAAATGGAGCAGAACCACATCTTGCTTGCGCCCTTCAATTTATTCGAAAGGAAGGCAAAAATAGTCATTCAACTAAGATCCTAAGGGTCTCTACAGGGTTACCATGGGTACAAAAGTGGAGCCAAACTCTATTGTGGAGAAGTCTAAGTGCTTCAATAAACTTGATGAAGCATATGGATTGTTATGCCTGATTATTTCAAGAGAACTCTTATTTCACGTATATAGTTGAACAACCCCAAATGAATTCTGGGTTAAACTAGAATCTCTCTTTGGGAAAACTGATGAATTGAGGTAACATCAGCTTGAAAACGAACTCATTAGCCTGAGCCCAACGCATTTTGAAACCATCTAGGAGTTCTTCACAAAGTTCAAGCCTCTAGTACTTGAGCTGAAGCAACGTGGAATTGAGAAGAAAGAGGATCAGCTAATATTGTCCATCCTTTCAAGGTTAGGCCCAGAATTTTCAGTATTTGTAAGCACCTTCCATTATGGAAAATTGACACTTCGAAATTGGAAAATGCCAACACTGGCCAACTTCATGCAATACCTCACCCAGGAGCAGGACAAACTAGTTCAAATGGGCACCATCAAAGCTAAAGATCAAGCTTTGGCCATGGCTATTTCGAATGCCTCTAAGGGAAAGGAGAAGACAAAGAATTCGAAGCAGTCAGAGAAGAGGAAACCTAATAAACCCAAAACCACTGATGGGGGTTCAAATCCTCCTAAGGATAAGGACAAGAAGGGGAAAGAGAAAACCAAATGCACATATTTCCATAAGTTATGGCATCTAGAGAGCTCCTGCATGAAGAAAACCATTGACCAAATGGCACAACTATTGGAGAAAAACAACATCCTTGTCCCAGATGGCACAAGTAAGAAATATGGCACCTCGAGTTCAGACAACAAGGAGAAATTCCACTCCTTGGTAGCAAGTACTTATGATTCCTCCACCTTCATCATTGATTCAAGGGCATATAGACATATGGTTTCCACTAGAGAGCTCTTCTCCTCTATGCATTCAAATAATGGCCCAACTGTTCGAATGGGAGATTACTTTGAGATCCATACCAAAGGAATTGGTAGGATCGATTTGGAGCATGGATATTTCAGTGATTTGCTCTATGTACCATATTTGGTAGCAAATTTGTTGTCAGTGTACCAAATGAAACATACAAGAGAAGCCAAGAGAGTAACATTTTCTCCTGAGTTGGTAGAGAAAGCATAAATCTCCTCCAACCAAGTTGTGGCAATTGGGTATGCAGACCACCAAGAAAAGATGTACAAGTTCTCGAATTTTCTACTTAGTTCCAGTGAGAAAGCGCTCCTCTCTCATGCCAATGACACCTCCAAGCTATGGCATGAAATATTTGGACACATGAAATACAAGTATCTTCTAGCACTGAACAAGGATGAGATGGTGGAAGGGATTCCTTCAATCAAATCTTCCAATGGAGCTTACATTGGCTATGTAGTCGGGAAGCATCCAGAGCGTAGCCATTAGGGGAATTTTGAGGTAAAAAATGGGCCTCAAAACAAAAAATGTACTATCAAAATCCACTTTAAAGTACCAATCACATTCTACAGGATGACATCATCTATAATAGTTGAGGTGGCATTGGTTGAGTTAAGGATGTTTATTTGTCAAATTGTAAATGGTGAGTGAAAACCCATAGTTAACTATATCAATGTTGTAAGTAAAATACTCATTATGAAAATAGCACTCATAGATTATTTTTAAATATAATATAAATGTACTAAAATACTCTTAAAGTACTTAGAAAGAAAAATATTTTTTATATTTCAATATAAAATAAACTACAAATACTGAAAATTTAAATATTTTATTTAAATGTAATTTTTTATATATTTTAATATAAAATAAATTATAAATACAAAAAAAGTAAATACTTTATTCAAAATTAAAATTATGTAATTATTTTATCAATATTTAAAATATATATGTCAAATCTTTATTTAAAATCAAAACCACTTAACATTTTATAATAAAAACAATTTGATCTTATAAAAAAGACAATTTGAATTTGATGATTAATGATGTTTGTTTTTTAAATACTAACTGTATATAATAATATATTATAATTATTATTTAAATATAAATATATTTATTTATTTATTTTGCAAAAATAAAATATTATAATATAATAAATTACTATATATATTTTCATTCAGTTGAATTTTAATATTAATACCATTTTTTTTAAATTGGTATTTTTCAAGGTTCATATTTTACCATCACTTGTTAACCTTTGAAACATATGCATCTATACCAATATAAATTAGACAAGTACATTCAAGTTACAAAATCAAATACATACATAAATCTTAATGTAGCAATTTGAATGAACTATTATATCATAATAAGATATTATATTATTATAATTTTTATTACATAGAATAATGTTTATTACATATAATTTCATTTGCTTAATATTAACTCAACTTTCCGTGGTAGAAGTTTATGTACTATTCTGTCATCCCAATATTAACACTTTTTTTAATTTATTTAATAATGTTATTAATTATTGCATTAAAAATGATATCTGATATACATAATAATATCATAAGAAACTATTAAAAATGAGTTTACACATGTTTTTGAAGGTGTATTAAAAAGTTAAAATATATATCTATATATATATATTTTTTTTCAATTTATAGTTTTATATTTATCTTTTAAAATTAATTTTTATTTTATATATATATATGAATTGCCAATTTATTCATTTAAATTTAACTTTATGTTTAAAATTCAAAATTATAAATACATGGTTTATAAACATATTTTGAATATTAAAGAAGTAACGTATGTTTCAAATTTCAAAATTAATATATTTTATTTTATGAGTACATTACTGTATAAGTACATTCATCATATTATATTCAAAAGTAATTTATGTATTCAAAAGTACTTTACTTTTAGTCATATCAAAGATTATTTTTTTATTGGTTTTATTTTAGACATCTTTTCAATTTAACATAACCATAGTTGCATTGGTTATAATATAAGAGATGAGTTATAAATATTTCTTCTCCACAAAATGCCTAACTCATAATATTTTATTATATCTCTTATGAGGCCCATTTTATACCTCAAAATTTCCTTGATGTATGAGAAGGGAAAGGAAAGGAGAGCCACACAACCACTTGTATTGGTACATTCAGACCTCATTGGTCCTCTTTCCACTCCCTCTTATGGAGGATCAAGGCATGTACTCACATTCATTTATGACAACTCGAGATTCTGCTGGGTATACTTCCTAAAATTGAAATCTAAAGTATTTGAGCAAGTGAAGCTTTGGAATGCCTTAGTGGAAAACCAAAGTGGGAATAGGATAAAAATCCTTAGGACTGACAATGGCAAGTAATATTTCAATAAAAATCTGCAATATCTTTGTGAGGAATG
Organism: Pseudotsuga menziesii; assembly: GCA_001517045.1. Classification (NCBI taxonomy): domain Eukaryota; kingdom Viridiplantae; phylum Streptophyta; class Pinopsida; order Pinales; family Pinaceae; genus Pseudotsuga; species Pseudotsuga menziesii. The sequence continues at coordinate 141,029 of LPNX010479352.1, forward strand.
TGGTCTTCAAGTGCAACATCCAGTCCCCTACACACCACAACAAAATGGTGTGGCAAAGAGGAAAAATAGGGCTCTCAAAGAGATAGCCACATGCATGATTGAGGTAAGGGATCTAAGTCCCAAGCTATGGCCTGAGGATATCAATTGTGCTGCATATATTCAGAAAAGGTCATTCCACAAATCAGTCAAAGGAAAAACTCCGTACGAGGCATGGTTTGGCCATAAACCATATGTCTCACATTTCAGAATTTTTGGATCAAGAACATGGACTCGAATTCCATCAGAAAAGAGGAAGGATTTGCAGCCACAGAGAAAAGAAAGTATCATGGTTAGCTATGGTGAGGACACAAAGGTTTATAAGCTCTTTGACACATCAACGCTCAAGACTTTCATTGAGATGAGATTGCAATTCGAAGAGGAAACAATACCAGATTTTGAGCTTGCACCGGGGGAATGCTCTTCTCCCCAACACCATGATGAAGTAAGTAATAATTCAAGCTCTGTTTTTTCTGATAATTCTGATAAATAATATGGCTGAAGATCAAATTGTTGTATATGACTCACCTTCAAGGTCCAAGTGGGCTGATAAAATCATACAAGTTGTAGGGGAATTGGAAGGAAATCCCTTAGCCTAGGAAGACAAGATCCCAAATTCACAATGCTTCCTATGCAAGTGAAATTGCTCTTGCTGAGCAATGTTATGATGATTTGATATGATCCACACTCATATCAGGAAGCTTTTCATGATCCAAGGTGGAAATTAACAATGCAAGATGAATTCAATTCTCTCTAAGAGAATGAAACATGGGAATTGGTTCCCCTTCCTCACAAGAGGAAGCTTGTGCAATGCAAGTGGATCTTTCGAACCAAAATTGCTGCAGATGATTCAGATGTTAAGTATAAGGCCAGATTGGTTGCTAAGGGATACTCTCAAGTCCAAGGGATACTACACTGAAACCTTTGCACCGGTTGCAAAGATGGATTCAATAAGACTAGCTCTAGCAATTGCAACTAGTAAAGGTTGGAAAGTGCACCACATGGATGTCAAGAGTACATTCTTACATGGTGAACTACAGGAGGAGATATACATGCAACAACCTAAAGGTATCTAAGAGGATCCTTCACTTGTTTGTGGGTTGAAGAAATCACTTTATGGACTCAAGCAAGCCCCCAGGGCTTGGTATGCAAAAATGGATAGTTTCTTGCTCTCAATTGGTTTCATTCAATGCAAATGCGATCCAAATATGTATTGTAGGTTATTATGTTGTATGTATATGACCTCTTAATTATAGGGAGCTGCAACAACCAAATTGGATCAATCAAGGCATCCCTACACAGTGAGTTTTCAATGACAAATCTAGGATTGCTAAAATAATTTCTAGGGTTGGAAATTGATCAATATGAAAGAGGAACCATGCTGAGCCAACCTAAGTATGCTTCAGACCTGCTGATAAATTTCAAAATGGATGATTGTAAGGAAGCTAAGCGCCCTTTTATTTCTTGCTTAAAACTAGGTGAAGTTGGTGATTCTCCTTTGGTAGATTGTACACTCTACATGCAGCTAGTTGGTAGTTTGTTATACCTTACACATACCATACCTGATTTGTCTTATGATGTAAGTGTTGTAACAAGGTATATGCACTAGCCACATGAGCTCCATGGAAGCCAGCCAAAAAGATCCTTCAATATGTCCAAGGAACAAATATTTTTGGGGTACACTATGCAGCAAGTTCTTCACTTGAACTAGCTATATTTTCTGATTCAGATTGGGCTAGAGATCCCACTAACGAAAATTCCACTTCAGGTTTTGTTTTCATGCTAGTTAAAGGCCCTATTTGTTGTTCTAATAAGAAACACCACACAATTTCTCTTTCTTCAATAGAGGCCAAATACAGGGCAATAATGAATGCAGTCGGGAAATGAGTATGGTTGCAAGGAATTCTTCAAGAGTTTGGTGTTGCAATTGATTCTCCCAATAAAATTTGGGTGGATAATCAAAGTGAAATCAAGATATCTACTGATCCATTTCAGAGGCAGAGAAAAAAGCACATAGAGATCCATATGCACTACATCCGGGGCTTAGTGCATGACAGAGTGATTTCCTTGTAGTATTGTCCATCCATCGAGCAAACTGTTGACATATTCACCAAGAGTTTTACTGAGAATACCTTCACTCACTTGAGATATTTGCTTGGAGTGAGTGATGGATGATGATTGCTGCTATTTTTTGCAGGTTTTCAACCCCATGTGCATTTTAGATGGGAGGTTTTGTCTCATGATATTTTCCTACTTTTCCTTAATTTACATGGATAAATAAACTTTATGTTTGTATTGAGGTGACTTGAGCCTTGATTGCCAAGGCCTCCCATAATATTTTCATGAGTTGTACTGAGTTATGGTTAAAGGGGGGTGTTAGAAAAATAATCCACCACTTAGTACCTTATTCTAAAGCTTCATTTATGCAGTAATATGTTATAGTTTGGACTTAGGGAAGTTAATCCAGCATAATAACCAATTAATTTGATGATTTCACACCTACAGGAGCGCTCCAGCTCAATCAAAATCCACATGTGAGCCCTAATTTATGATAGGTGCGATCCCATTCCTTGATTTGAGGAATTGTGGTTGACTAGGAGTGCTAGGGGTGGTTTTAACCCATTTTTTGGACTGTTGGAGCATTTAATGCCCACCTTGAGCCTCCCACTCACCTTATTTTGCACGCCCACCCATGCCAAGGAGTCATCATTAATCCAACACACTTTTGCCACATCCACAACACCATTCGTGACCATTTGGGCTGAGTTGGAACGAGTTTGGCCCACCTAGGGGGGATTGAGGTCAATTTGGCCATTTTCACATGTACACTGAGATTTGGCTTCCTAAGTCTCAAAAATTGAACCAGATGTAATATAAACCTATTCTAAACATATTCACATGTTAGACAGTCAAATAATATCCAGTTTTTGTTCACACTGTGTATGTACAATTGTTCCTCTTTCATGCTTTTTTGTTGGTTTTTGCAAATAATTCGATTTGTGATATTCTCTTAGGCTCCTAGATCTTGTTGTAGATCAAAATTATCACAGCTCTGCATATGGAAAATACTGCAAGGCTATCACCTAATCATGCACCAAGCTCCAGATGTAGTGCATGTGTATCTCAATGTGTTTGGTCCTCTGTCTCTGCACTGGATTTGTGGAAATATTGATTGCACTTTGATTATCACACCAAATGATCTTGGGTGAATCAAATGCAACTCCAAGTTCTTGAAGAATGCCTTACGACCACACACATTGTGTAGCTGTGTTCACTGCTTCTCTGTACTCAGCCTCAACTAAAGAAAGGGAGATGGTGTGTTGTTTCTTGCTTGACCAACATATGGGAACTTGTGCTAGCATGAAAACATAACCTAAAGTGGACTTCCTATCATTGGGATCACCATCTTGTTGAGGCCTGGAAAATCGCAGGCAACAATAGCAAGGGATTCTCCCCAGTCAATGTTCCCAACTAGCCCGTGACTGTTTGGTATGGCGAATTCGTCCAGTTTACGGTCCGGCTACCGTAGATCAAGTAACAAAAATAAAGGGTTTTACCGGTTGCGGCATGGTCCACCGTGTATATTTTTGTGTTTTTTAACTTTAAGTATGATATGCAAGTGCCTATCTAAAATGCAGATTGATAAAGAATACGAGGAGCGGTCACAACATGATGCGCAGGTTCTTACCTCTCGTCTTAAACTCTCTTGCATCTAAATCACACACAGCAAGAAAAACTAACTAAGCTGTCCCTAGGGAGCAAGATTATCTTTTAATGAGTAATGTATTACTGTTCATGCATTAAGAAAAATGACAGGTAGCTATTCTTTGATTCAAAACACATAAACATGAATAGATAGATGAACAATAAGATAGCTCATTGTTTGTAAAAACATTCATTACTCATAGTGGAAATTATTATAAAATAAACCAGAGAACATTCATACAAGAACATAGGTTCAACAAGTTAGAACGATCTCACAGTTAATGAATAAAAGCTGAAAACAAAATAGTTCCTCTTCAACATCATCCATTGCACAACATTCGAACATTCCACCAAAGCTTTCTCCAACAAGCAAAATTGTAATTATATTATTGCAAAATGAAATAGTTCCTCTTACAACACGTTCTCACAAGTCTAACTGGGAAAAAGTCCTCTCCTCTATCTAACTCTCGTATACTTATACTACCAGCCAACTCTTGGATTGCCCCTTAGTGACTTGTGGACTTCCCCCACCCGTTTAATCTCACAGTTTTGTCTTTTGTAAGTGTTCATGATTCATATGAACATTACATTTCAAACGAAGATTAAGATTTACAGGCACTTCATAAAAGGTAACCGACTTGGTAACTGACGAAATCCCCGAACCTGGGACTCTGTTCTTAATAATTAGGCTTGGTCAACCGTTGTTCCTTTCGAGATCCGGTGGATCTCAAACCTTTGCTATCTTCTTTAATTTGAGCAACATCTCTACCTCTTCAGGCTTTAACTGCTTCTTTCTTCAGCCAACTTACTTCTGAGTTGTCCTCTAACTATGTCTTCTTTGCAGCAGTAATCATCAACTGGATTTGAGAAAATCTCCCATGTCTGCTTGTGATCAACACGAAAACGCATCATTAATCCAAACCACTTTCAATGAATGTAAATCATACTACCGATAAAGATGAGTATCAACAGTAAAAACCCGGGACTGCGCTTTCCATGCGAAAAACCTCAAAACTGATCAAAACCAAGAAATCCATTGCCTAGGGTGAGAAAACCCTACGGGTGGGAAACTAAGATCGGGCGATTATCCTGCTAAGAAGCCGCAACGACGGGCGAGGCACATACTATGGGTTCTGTAATAAAGGAAAACAATCGACGAAAATCAAACATCGGTAAAAAAATAGAACACCCACATCGAATGGTTAGTCCGCTCCGGAGTCGCAACGACGAGATTAAAATAGACTACAACTTTCATAACAAGAAACCATCGGCAATCAGGAAAACCACAGCCTAATCCCCTGATCAAAGTCCAACATAATTCCAATAGCGAAATGAGCAAAACCAATAAAACATGAAATCGGTGCGGGAAAACCCTAAACCGTTGGGACATTTGTTATTTATCCTCCGAAATGGCGGCTGCAAAGAGGACTAGTGTCCCGACACGAAAAAATCATAAAAACATTAAGTGCCTGGGAGACTTTGAAGTTATGCTATGATTAAAATAGTTTGTTTCATCCCCGAAACAACGGCGGCACATAGAACTAAAACCCTGATTCAATCTTCAACAAAAATCTAACAGTGATAAAACCAAATTATCGAAAAAAAATGCTAAGTCCCATAGCCACAAGCATTGGCAGTTTTAGATCATTCATCTTCCAATAGAATTAACCATTTACCTTAAACCAACTTCAAAAAGATCAAACTCGCAGCAGAGGAATACCAAAATTTAGCAATCCCAACAAATCTAAGCAAGACAAAATTAAAGGAGGGTCCAAAATTTATAAAAATTTGGGGAAAACATTGCAGCTGCAACAATTGGCGACTACCTGGTGAAACAAGATCTCTAGACAAATTCTTCCTTAAGTAACACACTGTTTTAGCAATAAACCAACATGTTGAAATTTTCTAGATGTCTAGATTTCCCCAATGGCAAATATATATGCTTTTAATCATTGATGATAGTCCAATTTTAGGAAAATGGAACCCAAAATCTCCAAGTCAAGATAACTCTTCTGAGGCCAAGTAGATGAGTTTTATTTTTACCTCTATTTTCGGGTAGCTTCCAGCTCGGACACCACAGGATTGTAACACATGGTAAATAGAAATATTCATTTGTTCCTCATTCCCATGCCATTTTTGCACTTTGTTGTGCTTTTGGACTTTTTTGTCCTTTTGAGTCCTCATCATGCTATTCTTTCTGAATTTTATTCAGGCTCCTCTATCCATAATGTCCTTTTGTGTGAGAGATGTATTTAATTTTCAGCGCACGGACGGAGCAGAACTTCTGGCAAATTTGTACTCATATGATTCAGTACTTTGTTTCAATACATATTGCTTTCTTAGAAGTTTTGACTCTTATTAGCCTTTTGGCTTTCAATTCTTTTGGCATGGGATCATTTATATATAATAAATTGTTTACCCTGCTTCCTTTCCATGGGTCTTTTGCTGTCTCCCCCCAGGACATTTTTAAGTGTGAGATGGATGGAGCCTCGAAATAGTATTCCAGACCTTTTGATCTTGAGTTATTTTATAGGGATTAAGCAAGAATTCAATGTGTTCATAGCCATTTAGGAAAACCACTAAACTAGAAGAAATTCTATCAGATAAAACAATAATACATAGTCTTATAATCAAGGATTAATGATGCGTTTTCGGCAGCTAACATAATTCCAGTTAACCTTCTTAGCTGCCAAAACTGAGCCTTTTCAGCAGCTAACTGGCCTCTACAAAACAGAGTTAGCTACCGAAACCTGTCTTTTTCAAATTTTGAAGCCAAGACTCAAATGAATCAAATTTTGACTTAGTACTAAGAACGAGGACCTCCTTATTGACTCTAAAAAATTTTAAAATAAATTTTGGACTCAAACCTATCACCTAAAATAATGAAAAACTGACTGGTTATTTTAGGAGATAACATCTGGCTCCTACTCGGGGATGGAATCCTCCAAGTGAGGTTCCGAAGAATCCCAGAACCAAATGCCTTTCCTGGAAATAAAACTGACACCTAGTCTAGTACTCCCATTGGGCATGGAGTTTATTTGACACACTGACTCTAAACAGAAAGAAAAGACGAATATTTTACAATGAGAAAGACCCGAGGCCTTTATGAGACATAGATTTTCAAAAAACGCCCATTGAATGGGCCACCTGCTAGAATATCTCCATCCAGATGATGAAGAACAAAAGTGTTGTTGTGACATACCTCTGCTATAACGTATGGACCAGTCCATAAAGCATCAAACTTACCATGTTGTCCCTTCTTTTTCCTAGCTGCATCCCACTTCAAGACAAAATCACCTGTTTCGAACATCCCTTTTTTTGTTTTCCTGTCAAAGGTGTTTTTTACCTTCATTTGGTGATTTTCAGACTTTTCTATCAGATGCTCTCTCTCCTGCTGCAACTCCACTAATTGAAAAACTCTCCTAGTGAGATCATCAGGCTCAGAGTCCTCTTCTTGAAGGAAACTAGCCACCGGTAAAGCCAGCTGGACTGGGAATATGGCTTCAGTGCCATAGACTAATTTAAATGGAGATGTACCGATGGATTTTTTGATAGCGACTCTGTCAGCCCATAAAGCAAATTTCAGTTTGCTGTCCCAACTCTTTTTGTTTTCCTCCAGCAACTTCATGATTATACGGGACAGGCTTTTATTTGAGGACTCAGCTAGTCCATTGCCCTGCAGGTAGTAGGATGTAGAGTGAGCTAGTTTGATCCCCATCTCTTCACATAAACTCACCAAATGCCGGTCATTAAAAGCAGGAGCATTTTCTGCAATCAGATTCCTGGGACAGCCAAACCTTGAAAAGATATTATTGAACAGAAAGTCAATAATAACCTTATGATTAGCATTCCTCGTGGGAATGGCTTCAATCCATTTCGTGAAATAATCTGTGGCAACCAATATCCACTTGTGCTGATTGCTTGATGAAGGATGTATCTCTCCGATGAAGTCCAAGCCCCATTGCTGGAATGGACCAACAGCCGTGATGGGCTTCAACGGTAGAGATTTCAGCTGCCCTTTTCCCTGGAACCTTTGACATTTGTCCCATGCTTTCACAAAGGCAAACACATCAGAAAATATACAGGGCCAGTAGTAACCAGCCCTCAGTATCTTGTGGAAAGTTGTCTTCCAGTAGTGATGTCCGCCACAGATACTGTCGTGAAATTCAGTCATCACTTTGACAGCCTCCTCCTTTGTCACACATCTCAGGAGCACCCCTAAAGGGTCTTTCCAAAACAACAAGTTATCTTTGATGCAGAAGCTTGTAGATTTAAGCTTAAGAGCTCTTCCCTATGTTCTTGTGAGTCCCTCTGGTAAAGAAAGAGTTTGCAAAAAGAAAACAATATTCCTGTACCATTCACACTCTGATATATAAGAGGTTACCTGTAAATCTGCCCCTGTCCGATTTGCTGAGATTTCAAATTGGAAATTTGCTGTACCTTTCTCCTCTTCATCAATCTTTAATGCTCTGCAATTTTCTTCAGCCAATAATCGAGCGAGCCCCTGCCCTCGAACCAGCTTGACAGGTTTGATTTCTATGTCGAACTCGATCAGCTTTGCCACCCACTTACTCCTTTTGCCGTCAATGTCAGGCTGCACCAAAACATCTTTGACTGAACCAGAGGGGACATAAGCGATTACCTTAGCCTGGAGAATGTAAATTCAGAAGGCCTTCAAAGCTTTGATCAATGCATATGCCTGCTTCTCCAAAGGTTCGTATTTGAGCTCAGCATCGCGGAGTACTCGGCTGAAAAAGGCAACAGGCTGCTCCTGTTTGTCATCATTTTTCTGTAAGAGGAAAGCTGCAATAGTGTCACATGAAGCAAATGAGAAGATAAAAAATTCTTTGTCAAAGTGTGGACTGATTAGAACCGGAGCTGTAGTGATTGCTTTCTTGATATCCTGGAATGAAACCTTTGCCTGTTCAGTCCACCTAATTTCCGCATCTTTCTTCAACATGCTGGTAATGTGCTTCGTTAACTCTGCAAAATTTGAAATAAATCTGCGGATGAAGTTTATGGTGCCAAGAAAAGACTGGACATCTTTCTTGGATCTAGGCAATGACAGATTTAGGATTGCCTCTACCCTCTTTGGGTCAATTTTAACCCCTTCTGCTGAAACAATGTGACCGAGCAGCTTACCTTCCTTGAGTGCAAAGAATGATTTTTTAGGATTCAATGAGATCCCATACTTCCTGCATTTCTCGAAAGCTTTTCTCAAATGTAGCAAATGATCTGAATGGCTGTGAGAGAACACTGTAATGTCATCGAGGTAAATGAGGACAAACTTATCCCTTTCTCCGACAAAGGCAATATCCATTGCCCGCTGGAAAGTAGCCCCAGCATTCATGAGACCGAAGGGCATTTTTTGGTACATGAATGTATCCCATGGAGTCGTGAAGGCTGTCTTTTCTCTGTCCTCGGGGTGGACAACAATCTGGTTATACCCCGAGAAACCGTCTATAAAAGACATGACACTCGCCCCGGAAACTCTCTGCAAAATGTGTTCCATCTTGGGCAGCGGGTAATTGTCCTTCCGAGAACACTTATTCAAGTTTCTGAAATCGACACAGAGTCTGATTTCACCATTCTTCTTTCTCACAGGGACAAGATTGGCAATCCAATCGGAATATCTCAGCGGGATAATGATCTTGGCCTCAAGCAATTTTTTTATTTCCTTCTCCATTGTGGGCAGCAGCATTGGATTGAATGATCTCAGCTTCTGTTAGAAAGGAGTAGTATCTTTGTTCAGTGGGATCCTATGTTGAATGATCTCTGTGTCATAAGTCTTCAGATCCGAATACTTCCAGGCAAATATGTCAGAGAACTCTTTCAAGAGGCCAGCATACTCAGACTTTTGTTGTTCTGTCAAATGGGAAGCCAAATTCACATATTTTGGATCTGATTCGTTGGCCAAGTTCAGAGGACAGCTATCAGATTCATCCTCTTTCTTCTCAAGCTTAACAGCAACATCATTACTGTCGAACAGTCTCTCCAAAGGTACCAGCCCCTTCGGAATTCTGTTGGAAGAAAGCTGAACTATTTCATGTGCCCCGATTTTGCTTTTAAATCTGGTTTTTTCTGGGGCAGCCTGCTCATTCTCATTGTCTTCATCAATTTCAAGGTCAGCAAATTCATCTATTACATTCAGAAATCTGGTTAGCTCTGCATCATCCTCGAATACTTTCCAAAACTTTACATTATCAGGCAATGATGGCCGATATTTTACTTGTATTTCATATGATAATCTAGGAGGCAGAGGTGGAATAAAAGCACAAGCTGAAACAGCTAAAGAATCAGCCATTTCGTTCATCAATCTTGGCACATGTGCTATCTTGAAATCAAAAAAATAAGGGATGAGTCTGAATACCTCGTCTCTGTAGGATTTGAGCCTCACCTGCTTTGCCTGAAAAGATTTGTTGACCTGCTGAACAATCAGATCAGCATCCCCGAAGACATGTAATTTCTTAATCTGCATTTCTTTGGCTGAATTCAGCCCCAACAGCAGGGCTTCGTACTCAACAATATTGTTTGTTACTTGGAAATTCAGCTTGAATGACAGCTGTGTCTTCTCCTTCGAAGGAGAGATGAATACAACCCCTGCTCCAGCAGACTCTTTGGTACAAGCTCCATCAAAGAACATCGTCCATAATCCATTCTCTTTCTCACTGTCGATAGGCTGGACCACAAGCTTTTTTAGTGGCAGAGATTCCGGCAAAGAGTCATCAACCTGCAAGATACATGAGCCCATTCCCGTGTCTACTGAATAAATGGGATGGTTAGCGGGATTCTTTTCATCACTGATGATGAAAGAAAGCTGAGACTCACGGTATAGTCTTCTGCTTTCTCCGGAAAAGACTGGGATAGTGGCATAAGATAGGTCCATTTGCAAGGTTCCACCTAGTCTTTTCATCCATGATCTGGACAGCAAACACCCAAACTTGGGCGGGATATCAGCCACAACAACATCCATAACCATGGTTTTCATCGGGGCAGAGGACAGAGAAATAGCAAGGTCTTTTATCAACCCGAGGCATTTCACCTTCCTGGAGTTGAAGGAGAACAAATCATGGTAAGAGCGGGTGATTTCTAATCCTAGTCCATGCATGACCGTTTTTGACATCAGGTTATGGGAAGCACCTGAATCGAGGAGACAATTGTGCAAGGTCTTTTCATGGATGTTCAAAGAGACATAAAAAGGGGGACAGCTTTCATCTCATTCTTCAATCATAGGGCCTAGCACAATGCTGGGTTTATCATCAGACAAGTTTATGGTGTCAGAGGAAAAAGAGACAGATTTGTGATCAAGACTTTTACAAATGTCCTTTCGGAAGGCTTCGTTCTTCATGAGTTCAATAAGAGGTACAGGGATTTTTAGTTTTTGAATTTCTGTTTGTAAATTGAAAGAAGAAGAAGAAATTTTTTTAGATTCAGAGGGATTTGCTCTTACCATGGGCTGTGACTGAGATGTTTTCTGAACTTCTTTGGCTGGCTGCTTTGCGGCAGTCTTTTTCGGAGGAACTGGAGTATTTTGTTTTCCAACATTCTTTTTGGATCTCAGATTATATCCAGTTGGTTCCTCAGTTTGTAGCATGGCCTGATCTTCATAAAGCTGGTTCAGTTCCTGATCAAACAATGACCCTTCATAGTCAGCTTCGGTCAAGTAGATCTCTTCGTACTCAGCCTCGACACAGTGAATGTCCTCTTCAAGTTCTTGAACCTCCTCCTCATCTTCTTCATCAAGCACTACATTCTGGAAAGGAGCCCTGATTCTCTGATCATCAGCGAGATTCCTCTCTCTCTGCATGAGTTGCACCTGTTGTTGGTTTCTTCTCCAATTCTGATTTCTGTTTGGATAATCAGCTCGATTCTGATTTCTATTAGGGTAATCATTTTGGTTTTGATTCCTTGCTCTGTCAGGAGGCCTGTTGCTGCTCCTGATCTTTTCCATTTCAGATGTCAGGGATTCTAACATCTTTGCCAACTTATCCACCTTCTGATTTGAATTGGATGAAGAAGAGGCTTCCTCACCCCTTTTCTTCCTCTCGGAACTTGCTTTCAGTTTCTCGGAAGATGACAGATTTGATTCAACTTTCAGGGTAGCCTCTTGCATGGCTACAAGAGTTTCAGAATCTCTCTCTCTGAGCAGCAAACAGAATTGGTAATCGAAGGCTCTGGAATATGTGATCATAGCAGATGTTTCGAAAGGTTTGACTACCTCAGGGATCTTTTCATACATCTTATTGAACCTCTTGGTGAAATCAGATAGAGACTCACCCGTTTTCCATTTGAGATTGCCAAACTCAGTGATGTAATGTAGGTAATCCTTTCTGTCTCCCCAATTCTTCAAGAAGGCATCATCAAGAGCGGTGATGTCTCCTATAGAAGCAGCTGGCAGTGTTTTAAACCATTTCCGGGCCTCTCCATCCAGGCTCTGGACAAAGATTCTCATCCAAACATCTTGAGCTTCGATGTTGATATTTTCTGCATAAGCATAGAATGCTTCAAGGTGCTCTTCTGCTGTGTAGTTGCCTGGCCCAAAGAATTTAGGCATATACTTTTGGTAGTCTCCGACAGGCATTTGAGACAATGGAAGTACTAGTACCAGTGGAGCATATCTGTTAGCTAGTATTTGTTCCATTCGGGTCATATTTGCTCCCCCTCCCCCAGCCATGATGACCATGGTATTAGGTACAGCAGAGAAAGTGACAGCAATCGAGCTTACAAAGTTAGGGGAGAGCGCAGTCAAAGGTTTGAAAAAATGGGACAAAGGGTTACCAGATTTACCTTCTTGTACAGCTTGACCTTTGATTTTCTTCCCCTTCTTCAAAATCTGATTTGGATTTGACACCGGAGACACCAGGGGTCCTTGTGGATTCGCTCTGGTAATGGATCTCTTTGGAGCCAGAATGATGTTGTGGAGTCGCCAGATAGAAGATATATAACCAGTGAAGTGTCTAATCCTTGTCTATCATCAAGGAATAGATCTATGTCGTCTCCCAGGAAGTTCAGCTTCTTAACTCGTTCCCCGGCAACGGCGCCATTTTGTTATCACTCTAGGAAACTATCTAGGGTTATAAGCTAGGTATGCCTGGTAACTTAAGAATTCAATGCTTTTCAGTAGGTGGATCAAGGGGATACTAAGATAGCACGATGGAGAGATTGCTTATCAAATAGTTAAATGAGCCAGTGCTCTTAGAAACTGTAAATCAGATGCCAAATAACAGTAAGGTATGAAGAATATTACTGAGACAACCAAGTACATTAACATGCAGGGTTTATACAACCAAGTACACACATAACGCAGGGTCATACTAAGCAATAAGAAGTTCCTCCATTTAAATTATGAGCATAAGCTAAGCTAATTCAAACAGAGTGCAGAATAATGGTAGATGAAAAAGTCTGATCACAATAACAAGAGGAAACTGTGATTCTTTATTAGAATAAGCAACCAAAACAAAGGCAAAGTTTCTCCAAGCTCGAACCCCTTTTCAGTCTGAGTTCTTCGACTTTTAAAGCCTTTACAAAAAGTTTTCAGATCCTAAAAGTATGGATCTGTTGAGTTAACTAAAACATTTAACTGACAGTAAATGCAAAAAGATAGGACTGATTCCTTGAATCAAGGCAATGCTGATGTGTCGATCTGCTTCCAAAGCTCGATGGTTGATGAAGTGAAGTAGCCTCCCAAGGCTCGGTGGACTTAGTTGGGCGCACCACAGATTTGAATTTAATGATGTGGCATTCGACTTTAGTGCTGTTCTTCAAGATGAGGTTGAAACTTGGCCAAAATGCCAAAATGACTTAAATCTCGCTCAAAACCCTTCAAACTTGATAACATAATTTATGATTCATTCATTCTGATCGGCCTCCTACTAGTTCAGCGAACAAAACTGAAATCTAGGCGAAATTAGAGAAGATTGGCAAAAAACAGGCTTTCGGCAGCTAACTCTTCTATTGATTTCGTGTCTTAGTCGCCGAAAGTCAGTCCTTTCGATAGCTAATGAGCTCTGTGAGGCTCACCTAAGCTGCCGAAAGCTGAAAACTGTCCAAAATTTTATGAGACCAAAACGATGCTTTCCTGCAAGCCCGTGATCAGTCCCTAGGACTTCTTTGAAGCTGCTCCCTTTGATCTAGTCGATCTTTTAGTCTGTCTTCGCTGAGTTTCCATAGGTGTTACCTCCTCAGGAATCGTGGCCACCTCAGCCAACGCGTCTAGACCAGATGGTGGTGCTTCTGTAGCTACTGGTTGTACTTCTGTCCCCTCCAATTCTTTCAATTTTAACCTGAGCGTCCTGAGATTGCGGTAGAGCTTGGCATTCTCTTTTATCAGCATCATGTTTCTCTCGACTATTTTCTTGAGTCTTTCGATGATTTCTTGGCTCTGATCATGCAGTGCCATATTCCTTCCGATCAGCTCTGCGTTGTGCAACTTAACCTGCTTCTCACTATGTCTTGCATGGGAAAGTTCCTGTAGCAGCCTATTGATTTTATTGGTCTCTGGTGTGGAGGGTTCGGGACCTGGTACATTAGTCAAGGGAGGGTCTTGACTTTTCTCTCTTTCCATGGGCTGCTCCGTTCCTTGTTTTTCCTCATCTCCAGATTCAGACCCTGAGTAGGGGAGGTTTAGTGGATTTTTCCCTTGAGGAGTCCCTTCAGCTTGTTCAAAAACCAGCTTTCTCTTTGACCTTCTCTTCTTGCTTGATGAGGAAGGGGATTCCATTTGGGCTTGGGGAGAGATGGCTCTCCTCTTTCTCTTGCTGGTTTTTGGAGTACTGCTCTTCTCGCCCTTACTCTGCTCGGCTGCCTCTTCATTTTCTAACTCTGTGGGGAACTCGTGCCAAAACAAGAAATAATTCCATTCCACATTTCTCTTCTTCAAAAGCTCTTTGATCATCAAAGTTATGAGACCCTGGTGAGAGATCCTGCTTGCTATCTTGCTTGGCTTAGCCTGGACTTGCTTTGCCATCTTAGTTAGGGTCTTATGGAAGAAATATGGCAAATTTATCTTTTCCCTCCCTGTGAAATGATTCAACAGCTTGAAGTGATAGTGCAGCACCCTGTGATATCGGCCTTCACAAGTTATGTAAACGAAAATGGCCTTTAAAAGAGCCTTCCATTGAGGTTCAAGAAAGGTGATGGGAATATCCTTTCTCCAAATGATTTCTTTATGGGTTGGTAGGAGATACGACCTGAATTCAATATCTGAGGCCTTAGTGGTCTTAAACCAACTCTGCCCTGTCCTGGGGAGACTTGTACATTCAGATATAGCTGCCTCATCCACATGAAACTCTTCTCTGCCAAACTTCACTGTTCTCCCATTGTAGCTCTGAGCAAATGCTTCAGCAAGTGGCTAGTTGAAGCTAGTGAGCTTTTCACAATAATCAAAAACCTGTGCAGTCTTGAAAAACTCAGCTACCTGTGGGTGGGATTCGAGGTACCAGACCCCGTCTAGCTCTGTCCTGAGTGGCAGATTTGTTTTCGCCATGAGCTGAGCATTTGTTTTTGTAGCAGATGATAGAGAGACACCGTGCTGGAATCTCGTCCTGATGAGAACACCTCTGGATTGATGCTCTACTTTGATGAAAACCGCCTGAATGGAACAAGAACTTCAACTGCGTGATAACCTGAAAAAACCCGGGACCCTGGCTTCGCTCACAACGTTTGAGGAATAAAATGCCTTCCATCTGAGCCCAGCAAGTGATCACTTATGATATCGTCCAGCTCGTGTGAAATTATGAAGCGATCAGCTTGCGAATAACCCTCAGATCTGTGTAACCCTGTGCAGTCATGAATGAAATGATGTGGGTGCTTCACGACTTGCTTTCGGCAGCTTATCAACACTAAACCTCATGATGGTCATATGAGATGCATTCCAATCTTCTTTTTCGGCGGCAAAAAAAACAGGCTCGCTTGATGTGAAGTCGAGTACGGACACGAACTTTTTCTTTTGCTGATGAGATCGTTTTCGGCAGCTAACATAATTCCAGTTAACCTTCTTAGCTGCCGAAACTGAGCCTTTTCGGCAGCTAACTGGCCTCTACAAAACAGAGTTAGCTACCGAAACCTGTCTTTTTCAAATTTTGAAGCCAAGACTCAAATGAATCAAATTTTGACTTAGTACTAAGAACGAGGACCTCCTTATTGACTCTAAAAAATTTTAAAATAAATTTTGGACTCAAACCTATCACCTAAAATAATGAAAAATTGACTGGTTATTTTAGGAGATAACAGGAACTCATCTCCCCCATCTTCCTTCTGAGTAAGCACCGCTGCTAGTGAATCGTCAGATGCGAAAGTGTACAAAATAAAATCCTTCTCAAAATCTGGACTTTTGAGAGAGGGTGCATGAGCAATAGATGTCTTTATTTTGTTGAATGCATTCTTCTCCACATCAGTCCACTTGAATGGTACACTTTGTTTCACCATTTGCTGCAAAGGTTTAACAATTTGAGCGAAATCTGGTACAAACCTTCGCACGAAATTTATTGTCCCCATGAATGATTGCATACCTTTTTTTGTTATGGGGTAAAGGGATCTGTTCAATAGCTTTGATCATTTCTGGGTCTATGGAGATCCCCTTCTTAGAAACCACGTGACCCAGTGGCTTTCCTTCTGTAATAGCAAACACACACTTCTTGGGATTTAGCGAGATACCATATTTTCGGCAACGCTCGAAAATATGTTCTAGATGGAATGCGTGTTCTTCTCTTTTCTTTGAAAATATTGTGATGTCATTGAGGTATACCACAACATTGTGGCCAATCAGACCGCGAAAAGCTATATCCATAGCCCTTTGGAAAGTAGCTCCAGCGTTTATGAGTCCAAAGGACATCCTTCTGTAAGCAAAAGTTCCCCATCTTGTTTTGAATGTAGTTTTGAGTCTGTCTTTTCCAGCTACTAACACTTGATTGTAACTAGAGAATCCATTTAATAAAGAAAACAACTTAGAACCCGAAACCATTTGCAATATCTGTTCCATGGGTGGGACTGGATAATTGTCTTTATCTGAAGCACGATTTAAGTTTCTGAAATCCACACATAGTCTAATTTCTCTAGATTTCTTCCTTACTGGTACCAGATTTGAAACCCATTTTGAGTGTCTAACTTTGAAGATAATTTTAGCATCCAACAATTTCTTTACTTCATTCTGAATTAGAGGCTCTAGTTTTGGATGCATTTTCCTCAAAGGCTGTTGATAAGGCTTGACCCCAGTCCTAATAGGGATGACATGCTGAATAATCTTGGTGTCATATGTTTTCAAATATTCATATGTCCAGGCAAACACATCTTTGTATTGTTTGAACAAACTGATGAACTTATTTCTTTCACCTGGGGAGCAACACTTTCCCAAATTCACATATTTAGGCTCAATTTCAGTTCCTAAATTAATCAGCTCGAATTGTAAAGACGAGTTATGAGTCTTAACATTTACTGGCCTTCTGAATCTGTTGTTTAGATCAAACATTCACTCTAAATTCCTGACTCCTTTAGGAATAAAATTGTCGAATTTTAGCTCAGCTTGATGTTCCTCATCATCAATGATTTCCCCTTTGAAGGTTTCATCATTTGTCAAACATTCTGGAATCTACTGATCGTCATCAAAAACTCGTAAATTTGTAATCATGTCTGGAACAGAAGGCCTGAAAAGTAATTCAATAGAACACCTGTTATTAGAAGGTACAAGCCTCACAGCTGAGGTGGCTAACAAGTCAGCTGCTACATTCTTAAGTCTAGGAATCGATATAATATTAAATGCATAAAAACCTTTAAGCAAATCCCACACTTCATTTTGATAAGCTTTTAAAAGAGGGGAAATGCAGTGTATCTGATTTCGAATATGTTTTACAATTATTTCATAATCCCCATACACTTTCAAATTTTCTACTTTTAATTCAATTGCTTTTCTTAGTCCCTAAACTAATGCTTCATATTCAGCTGTGTTATTGGTACATTCAAACTCTAATCTACATAAAAGAAAATGTTTATTTTTCTTAGGATCAATCAGGACACGGCCAGCTCCTGATCCTTCCAAATTTTTAGACCCATCAAAGAAAAGCGTCCAAAAATCATATATTACTACTGTACAAGAATCAACATCTACATCTAAAACTAAATCTACTATTTTACAATCAATTTCATCAGCCTGCAAAAAACGAAGGAGAACAGGTTGGGCGTCTGATGTACCGCTGGCTTCTTCCGCTTAGTAGTTTCCCAGTTCTAACTCAATGAAGTAATTCCCCAAAACAGAATTCACTGGTTCATTCTTACCTTCTAACTGAGTGACATTGTGTTTCATGTGGGGCTCTCTTATAACCGTTAATTTGATTTGGACTTCCTTTATAAGGTAACCACAAATGTGACCAGTCTGATGCAAAATATCCATTCAGCTTTGCTGACCAATCCCTACTCAAAACAAGTCCATATGCCTCAGGTATGTCTGCTACTACCACATCAATGAATTGACATACCTTTTCATTTGAAGATAATCGAATCAAAACGTCCTACATTTCCCCAATTACCTTCACATTTGTTCTGTCTAACTGAATAACCTGCCAGGTAGATGGTTTAGGTTGTCCATTTATCTTTTTGCAAACTGACAGTGGCATAACATTTACTGATGCCCCTGAGTCTACTAGACAGTTGTGCACGTTATGGTTGAAAATTTAAAAAGTAAGGAGGAAAGGTGGGGTTTTGCATTTAGGCTTACCTCCCACACTTGCTTCACCAATTTCTTCTTCTTGGGGTTGATTGTTGGTGGGAAGCTTCTCCTTTGGCATTTCAAGTGCTTTCAATAACTTTTCTTTCTACTACGGCACATTACACATCTCAAATAGTGAAATATTTGCCTTTACCTTTTTGATATCCTCCACAATGTCATACTCCATCTTATGTTCTGTGAGATTCGTTTTTACATTATTGATCTTCTCTTCAATGGGCTTAGTAGGCACATTAATCTGCTTTGGATTTTGACTGGTAATGGTAAACTAGGGAATTTTATTAGCTGTGGTGTTTTTCTGAAACTTTTTTACATTCTCCTGGAGTCTCTTAATTTTTGGGATCATTAACATGTCTTCTTTAATCAGCCCTTGGCTTCTTGTTGTCACATTTGCTTCTGATATGTCCTTATGTCTCAAAGCACTTTCCTTTTCGGTATCAAACATAGAGACATGGTCCCATAAAACCATGGCATCATCCTCTTGTTTTTCTGTGTCTTTACCACCCTTTTCTTCTTCACCATTATCCTCTGTTAATTTGAAATCCAGCAGTTGATTTATCACTAATGTCATTGAATGTATCCACTGAGGACAATTTTTTTTCAGAATGAGGCTGTTGGTGGAAGGTGCAAAAGTTATCCATACCTACCTCTGTTAAGTTCATTGATGCAAGACTCTGTGGAGGAGGTTTAGATTGATTGTTGTCTTCTCTCCTCTTGTAATAAGGCTTATAAGACTTCTGAGCTTCCTTTTCCTTTTCCAAGTCTATTATTCTGTTGGACAGCTTCTGCATCATCTTTGCCATTCCTTCGAAATCATGTGATTGTTCCTCTTTAGGCTTAGTAAATAACAAAGCTTTCTTCCCAACAATTTTCTCTCCTGATTGCTCAGGATAATCTTCTATGCTTTCCTTTTCAGCTTCTACTCTCTCCGCTTCTTCATAAGTCTCTGCTAGCGTAGGTTTGGCTTTCATCTTGGCAAACATGGCCAAATCGGGCCCTAGGGCTAAAGTATAATATTCAATCAAAACTTTATCCGATGGCTTATCAATTTCAGAAAAATTCTTAAGATAAGCTGAAAACCTTTGAGTAAAGCTATGCACCTTCTCTTTTCTTTCTTTCTTTAACACGCACAAACCTTTCATTAGTGTTGCATGGGTCTTCTAGGCTGCATGTTTGCTTCTGAATATCCTTTCAAAAGTATCCCAATCTGGGATTGAGTTTGCAGGCAGACCAAAATACCATGAGGTTGCTGCTCCTTTCAAGGTATGTGGAAAAATTCTACAGACTACATCTTCATGTTCTCCAGCCCTTAATCCTTCTATGGCCAAGTAGAAACTTTGCAAATGGTCATCTACTAAAATTTTCTCACTTGGATCAAACTTGGGCAGCATCTTCTCAAAATCTTGAGGTAGGTCATGCAAAGGAGGTGTTAGGTTTAAAGGTGATTTGGCTTTCCAAGCAAGTGGTGGATTTGGTGGGTTAGGTGGCTGATTTGCATTTATGCCTGCCATGAGTCTGGGTGGAGAGTGAGGTGGTGAATGAACAAGAGTATGGACCGGTGTACCGTTAGGTGTATTAGGTCCTACTTGATTCAAAGGTTGAATAACTTCCTGTCAAGCTGTTTCTACAAGTTCTTCCCAATCTCCAACTAACATAGAGTCTTCCACTACAGGACGATCTTTCTTCTTGTACTCTCTTCTAGGTAAGTCAAGGGTAATTGGTAATCCTCCAATCTTCTTCACATAAGTCCTAGTGTGTCTTCTCAGATCATTAACAACTTCGTTGTCCACGGAATACAAATGTTCTTTCCACTTCTTTTCAGGATTGGGATTGGGAAATGAACTGCTTTCAAAACTATCACTGGTGGAGTAATTTCAAGTAAATGGGTTTCCTCGGCCGGCCATGCACTGGTGGCCCTCCTTCTAGTGCCAAAAGTTGTTGAGGCCTGGAAAATCGCAGGCAACAACGGCAAGGGATTCTCCCCAGTCAATGTTCCCAACTAGCCCGTGACTGTTTGGTATGGGGAATCCGTCCAGTTTACGGTCCGGCTACCGTAGGTCAAGTAACAAAAATAAAGGGTTTTACCGGTTGCGTCCCGATCCACCGTGTATTTTTTTGTGTTTTTTAACTTTAAATATGATATGCAAGTGTCTATCTAAAATGCAGATTGATAAAGAATACGAGGAGCGGTCACAACATGATGCACAGGTTCTTACCTCTTGTCTTAAACTCTCTCGCATCTAAATCACACACAGCAGGAAAAACTAACTAAGCTGTCCCTAGGGAGTGAGATTATCTTTTAATGAGTAATGTATTATTGTTCATGCATTAAGAAAAATCACAGGTAGCTATTCTTTGATTCAAAACACATAAACATGAATAGATAGATGAACAATAAGATAGCTCATTGTTTGTGAAAACATTCATTACTCACAGTGGAAATTATCATAAAATAAACCAGAGAACATTCATACAAGAACATAGGTTCAACAAGTTAGAACGATCTCACAGTTAATGAATAAAAGCTGAAAACAAAATAGTTTCTCTTCAACATCATCCATTGCACATCATTCGAACATTCCACCAAAGCTTTCTCCAAAAGGAAAAATTGTAATTATATTATTGCAAAATGAAATAGTTCCTCTTACAACATGTTCTCACAAGTCTAACTGGGAAAAAGTCCTTTCCTCTATCTAACTCTCGTATAATTATACTACCAGCCAACTCTTGGACTGCCCCTTAGTGACTCGTGGACTTCCCCCACCCGTTTAATCTCACAGTTTTGTCTTTTGTAAGTGTTCATGATTCATACGAACGTTACATTTCAAATGAAGATTAAGATTTACAGGCACTTCATAAAAGGTAACCGACTTGGTAACTGATGAAATCCCCGAACCTGGGACTCTGTTCTTAATAATTAGGCTCGATCAACCGTCGTTCCTTTTGAGATCCGGTGGATCTCAAACCTTTGCTATCTTCTTTACTTTGAGCAACATCTCTACCTCTTCAGGCTTTAGCTGCTTCTTTCTTCAGTCAACTTACTTATGAGTTGTCCTCTAACTATGTCTTCTTTGAAGCAGTAATCATCAACTGGATTTGAGAAAATATCCCATGTCTGTCTGCGATCAACATGAAAACGCATCATTAATCCAGACCACTTTCAATGAATGTAAATCATACTACCGATAAAATGAGTATCAACAGTAAAAACTCGGGACTGCGTTTTCCACGCGAAAAACCTCAAAACTGATAAAAACCAAGAAATCCGTTGCCTAGGGTGAGAAAACCCTATCGGTGGGAAACTAAGATCGAGCGATTAGCTTGCTAAGGAGCCGCAATGACAAGCGACCCACATACGATGGGTTCTGTAATAAAGGAAAACAATCGGCGAAAATCAAACATCGGTAAAAAAAATAGAACAACCACATCAGATGGTTAGTTCGCTCTGGAGCCGCAACGACGGGATTAAAATAGACTACAGCTTCCGTAACAAGAAACCATCGGCGATCGAGAAAACCACAACCTAATCCCCCGATCAAAGTCCAACATAATTTCGATAGCAAAATGAGCAAAACCAATAAAACATGAAATCGGCGTGGGAAAACCCTAAACCATTGGGACGTTTGTTATTTATCCTCCGAAACGACGGCTGCAAAGAGGACTAGTGTCCTGACACGAAAAAATCATAAAAACATTAAGTGCTTGGGAGACTTTGAAGTTATGCTGCGATTAAAACAGTTCATTTCATCCCAGAAACAACGACGGCACATAGAACTAAAACCCTGATTCAATCTTCAACAAAAATCTAACAGTGATAAAACCAAATTATCAAAAAAAAATGCTAAGTCCCACAGCCACAAGCATTGGCAGTTTTAGATCATTCATCTTCCGATAGAATTAACCATTTACCTTAAACCAACTTCAAAAAGATCGAACTCGCAGCAGAGGAACACCAAAGTTTAGCAATCCCAACAAATCTAAGCAAGACAAAATTAAAGGAGGGTCCAAAATTTAAAAAAAATTGGGGAAAATGTTGCAGCTGCAATACAGCCCAATCAGAATCATAAAATCCCACTAGCTCTAGTGGAGAACCGGTAACATAGTGCACCCCGAAGTGTATGGTTCCTTGCATGTAGTGAAGGATCCTCTTTGATGCCTTCCAATGGATCTCATGAGGCTACTACATATATCTAGCTAGAACACCTACATCATATTCTAAATTAGGCCGAGAATGAGTAAGATACAACAAACTCTTGACTATTTGTCTATACAAAGAGATGTCCACCAATGGAGAGTCATCAACTTCACATAGTTTGATACTAGAAAGGAATGGGCACTTGTTTGCCTTACATTCAGCCATATTAAACTTCAATAACAGGTTTGAATGCTTAATTTCCAAACCAATAAATTGCTTCAACAATCCAAGATCAGTCATAGAAAATTTAGTGTAATGAGGCTTTGATTGACCCAATTTATTTGGTACAACTACCTATAATCAAAATATCATCATCATAGAGTAAAATGACCTACAATATATAACCAATATGTTGGAAATAAACATTAGGATCATATCTGCATCTTTCAAAGCCAAGTGATAGCAGAAATTTGTCCATCTTGGCATACTAAGCCCTTGGGGATTGCTTGAGGCCATAGAGAGACTTCTTTAACCTACATAAAAGATAAGGATCCTTTTGGAAACATTCAGGTTTCTACAAATATATCTCCTCCTATAGCTCACCATGAAGAAATGTACTTTTGATATCCATGTGGTGAATGGCTAAAACTAGCCTGATAGAGTCCATCTTTGCAACCGATGCACATGTCTATGTATAGTCCACTCTTCAGAATTGAGAGAAGCCTTTGGAAACCAATATGGCCTTATACTTTATATCAGACCCATCAGCAACAACCTTGGTTCTATAGACCCATTTGCATTGCACTAGCTTCCTCTTGGGGGCAAAGGAACCAATTCCCAAGTCTCATTTTCCTGTAGAGAGTTGAACTCTTCTTGCATGGTTGTTTTCCATCTTGGGTCAATTGATGCTTCTTGATATGATTGAGGATCATATCCAACAATTAGGAATCATTTCTAAGTAGGAACAACTTCACTTGCAAAGGAAGCATTGTGAAATTGTGATATAGTCTTCTTGGGATCTAGTGGATTGCCAGCTAAATCCCTAGCTGCTTCTATGGTTTTATATGTCCATTTGGGCCGAATAGGTGATCCATGATCATCAAAATCATCTTCAGACATATCAGAATCATAAATATCAAAAAAATATTCATCACTTACATCACCTTGTGGTGAAGGATATGAGCATTCCCCTGGTGCTAGCTTGAAATATGGAATGACTTCTTCTTCGAATTGCACACTTCTTTATATGAAATTATTTTGAGTTGAGGGATCAAAGAGCTTGTATCCCTTTGTATCTTTAGCATATCCCACCATGATGCACTCCTTTATTTGTGGTTGTAAGGATTTTCTTTTTTTTGGAGGAATTCTAGCCCAAGCCCTTGACACAAAAATCCTGAAATATGAAATATTTGGCTTGTGACCAAACCAAGCCTCATATGGTGTTTTGTCATCTATTGATTTGAGAAGAGGATTGTTTTTAATGTATGCAACATAGTTAATGGCTTCATCCCATAGCTTAGGATTCAAATCTTTGGCTTCTATCATATAGGTTGTCATCTCTTTGAGCACCTTGTTTTTCCTCTGTGCCACACCATTTTGTTGTGGTGTGTAGGGGACCGAATGTTGCATTTGGATTCCACATTCTTCACAAAGGTGCTGAAAATTCTTGTTCACATAATCTTTACCAATATCAGTCCGAAGGACTCTGATCTTGTTCCCACATTGATTCTCAACCAGGGCTTTCCAAACCTTGAGAGTCTCAAAGACTTCAGATTTGAGTTTGAGAAAGTAAACCCAACAAAACCTTGAGAAATCATCTATGAAGGTAAACACATACCTTGATCCTCCATATGAACGTGTAGGGAGAGGTCCAATAATATTTGAATGCACCAATCCAATCACTTGAGTAGCTCTCATTGCTTTCCCTTTCTCATAGCTACACTCTGGATGTTTTCCCACCATACAACCAATGCATGCACCATCGGAGACCTTGATAGGAGGTATCCCTTCCACTGTGTCATCTTTGCTCAATGATTGGAGGTATCTGTAGTTCATATGGTCAAACCTATCATGCCACAACTTGCTTGACTCATTGGCATGAGTTAGGAGTGCATTCCCTTTGGAGTAGGGAAGGAAATGGGAGAATGTGTACATCCTAGCTTGAACATCAGTAAATCCCAAATCCACCACCTTATTGGTAGAGATTTCATCTATCTCCATTGTGTATGGAGTAAATGTTACTCTCTTGGATTTGCCAATGTGTGTCATTTGGTACACTGACAGTAGGTTCGCTACCAAGTATATTACAAACAATACATTATTGAAATACCCATCTTCAAGATCGATCCTGCCAATCCCCTTGGCTTGGATCTCTGAATCATCACCCATTCGAACAGTTGGGCCACTATATGAATACATGGATGTGAATAAATATTTGACAGAGGACACGTGCCTTGATGCTCCCAAATCAGTGATGAAGGATTAATAATCTGAAGAACCAACAACCAATGCATGACACCTCACTTTTTTTTCTAAGCCTGAACCTCCATCCTTCTTCCTTGTGCCCTTTGGGACTAGGGTGTTGTTCTTCTCCACCAGCTGTGCCATCATGTCTATGGTCTTCTTCATAGATGCACTTTCTAGATTCCATCCTTTGTGACAGTAGGTGCATTTGGTCTTATCCTTTTTCTTCTTGTCCTTGTCCTTGCAAGCATTTGAACCCCCATTTGGAATTTTAGGTCTGCCTTTCTTCTTCTTGTCTTGTTGCTTCGAATATTAGCTTTCTTCTTACCTTTGGATGGATTTGAAACCCCTACTGCAAGAGCTTGGTCTTTACTGGATTTGATGGTGCCCATCTGCACTATCTTATCTTTCTCTTAATTCAATGATTCCATGAAGTTAGCTAGTGATGGCATTTGCCATTTTCAAGCTGTGAGCTTGCTTGAGTGAAATGTGCTTACAAACAAAAAGTACTCTGGCCCTAGATTTGAAAGTATGGAGAGTATGAGTTGATCATCCTTATTTTCGATGCCACACTACTTGAGATGAAGTACCAATGACTTGAATTTGGTAAAGGAATATTGTATTGTTTCAAAATGAGTAGAAGTCAAGGAGATGAGCTCATTTTCGAGCTGGTGACCTCTCATCTCATCAGTCTTCCCGAACAAAGCTTCAAGCTTCAGCCATACTTCATTGGGAGTAGATAGACTGTCAACATGGAATAGAGAGTCTCTTGAAATGCTCAGACAAAGCATTCCAAACGCTTCATAAAGTCTGTTGAAGAATTTCGATTTCTCAACTATAGAGTTTGGTTCAACCTCTGTCCCCATGGTCACCCTGTACAGGCCTTTCGAACTTAGTTGGATAACCATTTCAGTCTGTCATTCAAAGTAGTTGAATGGTGTTAACAAAACATGGGTCTACTCCATTTATGCTTGCGCTCTGGGCGACAAATTATTGAATGTACCTGCAATTAAAACTCTCAAATCTATCTGGAGAATCCCTCTTACAACAAATCAAACACTCTGGAAACAATTTGCAGCTTCAGTCAACTTTGGTACCATGTGATAATTGATACACAAATGGATCTAGAAGCCAAAGAAACTCTCACAATTCGCTATAGTTTACAAAACATGCATAAAATAGATGAAAAGACTGAAATTGCATACACACATGAAGTCAATAATGGATATTATTGTCATTTTCTAACATGTAACTATGTTTAGAACAGGTATATAGTACAATAGGGAAAAATCATGAGGTCTTGGAGGCCATGTGAATGCATCCAAGTGGCAGCCCAAGATTTGACCCTCAAACCCACTTAGGTGGACCAATGAACCTCCAACTCATTCAAAACGGTCACGAATCCTTGTGTGAATGTGGGAAAGGCATGATGCAACATCAATCAAGGTATGGAAGGCGTGGATGAGCACATAGGTGAGTGGGAGTGGCTCTAGGTGAGCAATAAATGCCCAAGAGAGTCCAAAAAACACCTAAACCAAACACTAGCACCTCAAGTTGGACCAAATCCCTGAAATTAGGGAAGGGGAGCGCATGATGATTGACTGTCATCAATGTGGGCCTAGGTTGTCAGAATGATCAACCTGGATTGCCTCAACTGTGTAGAATGATCAACCAAGAGTGCCTCAACTGTCATAATTTCCAATTTCCCTAAGTCTAAACCATAGAAAAAACTGCATAAAAGAAAATGAATGTGTCTAAGGTCTAAGACTATGGTAATACGATGGATTATTACTCTAACACAAGGAATTTTAAGAGAAAGTAATTTTATCTTCAAACCTCTTAGTGTCACAAAGATGACAAATTATTTTGTCCCATGGCATTATAGGAATTGTAATGGCATGTTTCACTATGGAGCTCATAAGGGTTTGTTAGAGATACTTTTGATCTTTTAGATTATGGTCGATCACCTCCTTATAATTTCTTCTCAGTAAGCCTTTTGTCGCCCATGTTCTTTATATTGTTATTGTACATTAGGTACCTAGTCATATCCATGTTCTTAATGGGGGAGACACTCGTTTTTATGAGGATAGAATAAGGTGTATTGCTTTTAATTTTGAAATTATAATTTATAAAATTCCTTTGGATTTGTTTTATCCTTCTCCATGATTCTATAGAGATTTTGTAGCCTCAAACTACCAACCAACCATATAAGATAACAAGATTGACAAGAATTTCAAAGTCGAGTGTTTTTTTATCCTAGAACCAAAGGTCATTGGCAAGAATCTCAAAGATAAGTGTTTTCTTATCCTGGTACCAAACGTCCGTTGATTTACAATTGTTTTCAAGTCCATTTATTAGTTATAATTGTATGGAGTCATTTCCTCCAACGTATCATTGTCATACATGGTATTAACAAAAGTGATCTTTTTAGATTTGATTATCACAAATTTTGTGTTGTCAATGTTGAAATGATACTTGTCAATGATTATTTGATAGAATTTTTGGTTTCTTCTTGACATCATAGGGACTCTTTACAATAAGAACAATATCATTAGCATAAAGAAGAAAGTTGATGACTATTAGAGTTGAAATTCGATGGGTAAATAGTCATTGTTTGCAATTTTACACGTCAAAATACTACCACTTCATAAAATTAAACGTCATTAATGAAGTGTGAGTTTTAAATTCACTGGTCATTTTGAAGTGCATTTTTATTTTTACACTTCATTAATATCTATATCGCAAGCCCACACACACACACACACACACACATATATATGGAAATTTTGATTTTTGTTATGGTCTTGTTGTCTCCCCTTTTGTTAGGTAAACTTAACTCGGTCATTATTTTTTGGGCCATGGTATTTGGTAACCCATGGTAATTACCAATTGTAATGCTTGTGAAGAAACCTATTTAAAGGTTTTTAGGATAAGCCTTCTTTGTCATTATGTGTGCGGTTGGTTTAATCATTATGTTTTTAATGTTTTTTTTAATTATATTTTTGTAAACTTTTTATTTTTGTATTATATGAGGCAAAATATGGGAATTCAATGTGGAGTGACCTAAACTCTAGATGATTTGCACCTTCTCCGATAGTTTTTGTTGGAATTCAGTGATGGGGAAATCCCTGAAATTGTGTTTTAGGTTTGCTGGAATTGCAATTTTGACTACAGGATTGGATTCATCGACCTCGATTACCCTCAGGGCACCCTGATTATGCAATTCCAGCAACCCAAAACTACCATTTTAGCAATTTCGGCTGGATTTTGGCTAAAAAAACCACTGGTATCTGGGTGCAAATTGTCTGGAGTTTAGCTTACTCTATGAAAATGTTTCATATAGTTATTATAAATATTATTTGAAAAAAATCAACTATTATTATGATATGTAAAATTAAGATTTAAACGTCAAATTAAAGACAATGTTAAAATTAAAATGCCATATAAAAAAAATTGATGTGTAGGACGTCAAATTTCAACCTTATGAATTTACAGTTGTGTCAATACAACATGTCTCTTCTAAACAACTTTCTAACTTGCCATTGCATATACCAAAAAGGGTAAGGAACAACCTTGCTTGAGTTCTAAATTGCGTTAATTTCTTGTAGGAAACCCTGAGTGTTCATAAACTTAGCAATAACATTATCATACAACCTTATCACAACAACACTAAACTCAAAAGGAACTTTTAGCTCTTCTAGGTCATTCCAATTGGAAGGTTAAATTTATGAGCACAGTGTCAAACATAATTCAATGAAGCAATGCAAAATATTTGTTTTACACTCATGAAATGGTCATAAGCATAACAAATTGGTACACACTTGAATGATAGCTCATAAATCCAGTCTATCCTTTAACTCATTTTCTATGACTTTCTAGCCATATTGATCCTCTTTTCCAAAATAGTTCTATATAACTTTGTTAAAAAGGGGCTAATCATAATGTTCCTATAATTAGAGGGATTAATTTTATCACCACTTCTAAAAATAAGAACAAAAAAACTTTGAGTCCATGGTTAGAGCTTGGAATGTAAGACTTGACTCTTAAATTGAAGAGCTTGTGGATGTGAGGGATGAGGATAGATCTTGTGGTATATTTTTATGTTCTCGGATTTCCTTTTACAAGATGTTTAACCCCAAACTCTATGTCTTCTAAAGAAAAAAAATGTATTCAAAGGGTTTGTGTAACACCCCGATTTTGACCCCGTGGTATTGAATTGCCTATGATGTAAATATTGTATTTAATCGTGGTGTGGAGCTAAAGGCAAATGCCCCACCATGGATTTAGTATTTTATGTATCAGTGATTAAAATCTATGCTGATGGTTTATGTGCTAACCAGGCACAATATGTTCGAGACATCATGTAAAATGAAAATTAATAAAATACCACAACTAGCTACGCGCTGCAACGTTGAAGAGATGGGGCATGATTTCATAAGGAATAGGGAGGGGGGAATATTCAAACCCTTAAGCCAATAGGGGATAAGCCAATGTCTAAGGGAAAACCCACAAAGTGGTCCACTACCATTTTTGTCTTTTATACCCAGCCATCTAAAGTTGGTAAAGGAAGTTATTTCCTTGGGATGGGAAGGGTATGGAGGTCAAATTCGAATTTGAGAAGCCATTAGTCTTGCGGAAACGTGTTTTTGACTTGTGGGGCAAGTAAATGCTTGGGAAGGCATGCCCAAGCCATGAGGCACCCATGTATTTAATTTTTCTTACCCATTCTCACTCACGTGGGCTCTCTCACGCAGCAGGAAGGGGGCTAAGCTCTCCCCTTCACGATTTTGCAGTTTTCCCATGTTTCTCCATGGTTGGGGAAGTCGTTTTTGGCATGCTGAGTGCATATGTAGGAGAGATTCGTGTTTTAGTGTTTTTTGGGGTTTCTTTTGTCTCCCTCATGATTTGGGTCGCTTTCTTCATTTTCCCATGCTCATAAATTGTTTCGGTGTTGCTGGGTGAATGGGAAGGAATGGGCCACGATTTTGGGAGTTTGAGGTGGTCTTTTTACCTCTTTGAGCAAGCTAGGAGCTTCCCTCACGTTTTTCTGCATTTTCCTCACTTTCTCCAAGCTGGGAAATCCGTTTTGTTGTTGTTGTGTGAATGGCCTAAGGAGATTCACGATCCGTGGGTCTGGGGAGGTCTTTTTTTTCTCCCGTGGTGCCATAAATGTTTTCTTGGATTTGGATCTACAATCTGAGGGTTTGTAGAGGTCATTTTTCCTCAGTAGAGCCATTGAACATTTCAATGGAATCATATTGTTCACTCAGGGTGTTTTTCCCCAATTGCCTTTTCTGTTTTTGGGTTCCCAAGACGTTTGGCCCTTACCCAACAATGGTATTTTGTTGTTGGGTGCATCCTTGTGATGGCTTGGAAAAGTAAGTCAAAGGAACCCATATGTTAGATGGTTGTTTGTGTTTGATGTATGGTTTGGTTTGGTTGAGTAAGTCCAAGGAACCCTCCATGTTATTGGATTAACGGTCTTCGAAACCCAACGGTGTGTTGGCTTGACTATGAACGTATGGTTTTGGCTATGTGTGAGCCTGTTGTTCCCTAGTGCCTTGTGGAATCATGCCCAGCTCAGGGGGGGTAGTGATGCTGAGAGATTGATGAGCACACTGGCCTATGGTTGGGTGGAACGTTGCAGTGACGTAGCTAGTTGTGGGCTAGCTTCTTTTCAAGATAAGTATTCTTGTGCTTAATCTCTGCAAACTATTTATTTTATGAATTAATATGAGCACGAAGAATGCTTGAGTGAATGCATTGCTTCTGCTATGTATTAATGCATATGTGTATATTCTTATGTTCAATGCATGGAATGCTTGTATGGATGATTTGATTCCAATGTATAATTGCAATTATTATGCATCTATGTATGCTTTTAATTCAATGCATTCTTATTTTATGTTCATGGGATAGATCCCACGGTTTTGATAGCAGACCATCATTCATCGCGTCCTCTCTTTGTCGAGGTGAGGAGTGGGGACGTGACAGTGTGGTATCAAAGAAAAGGTTGCAACATTGGGCCTCAATGGGCCATGAAGAGTCAGCTTATGTGTTCAACGGGAAGGAGAGGCAAACAAAAAAAATTCAGAATTTTTCTAAGTGTTGGAGTAGTCTCTTGTGTTGGCTGAGATAACTGAAGAGGAGTCAACAGTGTCCGCTGGGTTGACTGAGTCAAACCGACGAAGCTGCGGCGACAGTGTCGGCATGAAAGGCGAAGCCGAGCCGATATGACAGTTGCGTTGGCCAGAGGGAGTCGACAGGGATCGCAGCGGCAATGTCGGGAAAGTTAACCGAATTGCGCCGATAGCGTCGGCAAGAAAATTAAAAGGGATCCAAAGGGGCTGCGTCGATGGCGTCGATGAGAAGAGATGAACGGAGCCAACGAGGATCGCAACCGAAGCGTATTGGGTGAATGGGTAGATTTTCACCGATGGCTGGGAAAAATATGCAGAAAAATTCAAAAATTTTCCTAAGGGTTTTGTTGTTGACGACTCAGTTAGAAGAAGTTGAGCCGAGACATACCGGCTTAGTTAGCCGATACGGAGCTGATGCGTGTCGACGGGAAAAGGGAGAATGGAGATGATGTGTGTCAAGTAGAAGTGGAACGTTTCGCCGACGAGAGGAGGAAAGAAAGAAAAAAATTAGAAAAATTTTCTAAGTATGGAATCGGCAAAATTAGGGAATTTGGCCGAAACATCGGCTGAGCACATTGGAAGATGTTAGAAGTTTTTGCCGAAACACATCAGGCGGAAATGAAACAGTTTTCCGGAATAATGGAAGGTCCGATTGGAAGCAAGTCTGAAATTTTTTCGACGCAGCAGAAGGATCGATCAGAAGAAACTTTGAAAAACGCAACAGAAGTCTCAATTGGAAGGAAAGGTTGGAATGTTTCTGATACGTCAGAAAGGTTGGTGAATTTCATTGATTGGATGAAAAACGCATAGGTTGTCGATACGTGTCGGACAAATTTGGTAAAATTTTTTGACACGTCAGAGGAAAGAGGTGAATTCGCCAATCGGATGGAAAGGATAAGTTGCTCCGAAACAGATAAATTCAGTAGGTTTTTAGTGGGGATTACAGGTGTCAGAAAGTTGAAAAATGGCAATGCAGTTATGCGGCAGATTGCGTGAAATCGAATCCCCCTTGACCCCTGTCGTCCCCCTGAGACAGTCGGTTGAAGATGATAAGAAAGTTAATGAGAGATAAGAAATTCAATGTTTCTAACATTAATGAATTGTGTATATCTGCAGGAATAACATGTGTTGAACCTTGTAAAGTTTCCCCATAGGTAAATGAATAAGTAGGGGAAGACACTTGCATATTTTGATAATAGTTTTGCTAACATATAGGGAAAAAAATCTGTCATGATATAGGAAGGGTATATATTGTTTCAAGAAGGTGATCAGCCTATGATGGAAGGGAGTACGAGAAATTCTCACAAGAAGAATGTGAATATTGACCCAAGGAAGAAAGGTTTCAAACCTTTTCACCTCCTAAATTAGCAAAGGCAGATCATCAATCAACAATGGTGGAAGTTGAGGGTGAGATTGCTGAGCAGACTGTTTCTGTTTGATTGACCCTGGATCCACTCATAGCTATATCACCCCCGGACTTGTGAGATGTGCAATTTGAAGAAATCAAAGCATAGAAGGTCATGGTTAGTTCAACTAGCCACTAGCCACTGATGGTGTACGTAGCTTCTCGGAGGGATGTCTTTGGAATAGGTTTGAAAACCTATGATTGAAATTTTATAATGACATCTGATGTAAACTGCATGTCTATATGTAACACAGGTGAGACGATGAAAACATGTACAGGAGTACATGGTTAGTCTATAAGGATGTACTTGGGTACATAGCTTCTCCCCCCCCCTTGCCAGTTAGGCACCGGTATGCATCACTGGGGATGCCCAAGGTGTAAAACATCCGGTTAGACTTCTTTCCGTGCACATTCACGCTGTAAGGGGACTGTCACGAGAGTGGGGGCTCCGTGAAGAGAATAACCCCTAGGTATTATGATGTCTGGAAAGGAAGCACCTGAGCATTAGTAAGCACTTGGAGGAGGTGCTAGGCCCTTAATGCAGAGCTATCATTAAGCACCCAAGGAGGTGTTGGTCTATGAAGCAGGGCTGATCAGATCTCGGTTGAGAGATGCTATACAGATAAGTATTGGATTACTTGGCGAATCTTGGTTGATTTTCTGTAATTACACATGTACATAATGATTTAGCTAAGATTTTGAAAATCTTGTTAAGAAATAAATCCTACGAAAATGAATCTAACATGTGAATTAATCTGTTATGGTGCCTAGAAGGGAAGTGCCTGAGCATTGGTAAGCACTTGGAAGAGGTGCTAGGACCGTAAACTAGAGCTGCCATTGAGCACCCAAGGAGGTGTTAGGCTCTGTAGCGAAGTTGACCAGATCTCGGTTGGGAGATGTTATACAGATAAGTATTTGGTTTACTTATCAAACTTTTGTTGTTCTAGATTTTCTTTAAATATACATGAGCATATGATGCCGCCATGATTTTGACAATCTTGTTATAGATTGCATCCTATAGGAATGAATCTGACATATGAATTAAATTCATTGTGGTGTTCAGAAGGGAAGCTCCTAAGCTTGGTAAGCACCTAGAGGAGGTGCAACCTCTTGAACAGAACTGTAATTGAAGCACCCGAAGAGGTGTTGGGCTCGGGAATAGAGTTGTCAGACCTTGGTTGAGAGGTATTTTCAGGTGATCCGAGGCTTGCAAAAATTTGGCTACCCTTTAATACACCCCCAGGTGTGGGGTGGGGCAGGGTTGTGAGTGCCATGGTTGTATAAAACCAAGTCGGATACCTGTGGAACCAAACGAAGCTACTTATGCAGATAAGTATTTGGTTCATTGGGAAACTTCTTGTTGATTTTATGTCAATATACATGTTCATGTGATTCATCTATGATTTTTGGAAAATCGTGTGAATACTAACATGGGAATTGGAGGAGTTCGTATGCAAGACAACCACGAAAAAGATTCTATGGTGTGTACTAATGCATGCAATCAAGGACTTGGAGGAGTTCGTATGCAAGACAACCACGAAGCGGAACCGAGGAGGAGTTCTAGATCGTACCATTGGACAGGTAAAGGTGTAGAGGAAGCACAACAGTCCTGATACGGCTAAATGGGAACTGGAGTATACCATGTGATTGGCACACCCAGTTTTGGTTCAATTTTGCAAAGCACTGAGGGCGGTGCCAATGTAGCAATTGCTAATTTTTTGTCAAGCACTAAGGACAGTGTTGTTGAAGGGGGAGGGGAATGTAACACCATGGTTTTGACCCCGTGGTATTGAATTGCCTATGATGTAAATATTGTATTTAATTGTGGTGTTGAGCTAAAGGAGAATGCCCCACCATGGATTTAGTATTTTAAGTATCGACGATTAAAACCGATGTCGATGGTTTATGTGCTAGCCAACAACAATATGTTTGAGACATCATGTAAAATGCAAATTAATAAAAATACCACAACTAGCTATGCGCCACAACGTTAAAGAGATGGGGACATGATTTCATAAGGAATAGGGAGAAGGAGATATTCAAACCCTTGATCCAATAGGGGATAAGCCAATGTCTAAGGGAAAGCCCACAAAGTGGTCAACTACCCTTTTGTCTTTTATGCCCAGTCATCTAAAGTTGGTAAAGAAAGTTATTGCCTTGGGATGGGAAGGGTATGGAGGTCAAATTCAAATTTGAGAAGCCATCGGTCTTGGGGAAAAGTGTTTTTGACTTGTGCGGAAAGTAAATTCTTGGGAAGGCATGCCCAAGCCATGAGGCACCCATGTCTTTCATTTTCCTTACCCATTCTCACTCATGTGAGCTCTCTCACACAGCAGGAAGGGGGTTGAGCTCCCCCTTTCACGATTTTGCAGTTTTCCCATGTTTCTCCATGGTTGGGGAAGTCGTTTTTGGAATGTTGAGTGCATATGCAGGAGATATTCATGTTTTAGTGTTTGTTGGGGGGTGTTTTTGTCTCCCTCGCGATTTGGGCCGCTTTCTTCATTTTCCCATGCTCATAATTTGTTTCGGTGTTGTTGGGCGAATGGGAAGGAATGTGCCACGATTTTGGGGGTTTCAGGTGGTTGTTTTGCCTCTGTGAGAAAGTTGGGAGCTTCCCTCACATTTTTATGCATTTTCCTCACTTTCTCCAAGCTGGGAAATCTGTTTTCTTGTTGTTGTGTGAATGGCCTGAGGAAATTCACGATCCGTGGGTCTAGGGAGGTCATTTTTTGCTCCCGTGGTGCCATAGACATTTTCCTGGATTCATATCTACAATCTGAGGGTTTGTAGAGGTCGTTTTTCCTCAGTAGAGACATTAAACGTTTTGATAGAATCGTATTGTTCACTCCGTGTGTTTTTCCCCAATTGCCTTTTCTGTTTTTGGGTTCCTAGGACGTTTGGACCTTACCCAGCAATGGTATTTTGTTGTTGGGTGCATCCTTGTGATGGCTTGGAAAAGTATGTCCAAGGAACCCATCTATTAGATGGTTGTCTGTGTTTAATGTATGGTTTGGCTTGGCTGAGTAAGTCCAAGGACTCCTCCATGTTATTGGCTTATTTCGTTAATAGTCTGAGAAACCCAACGGTGTGTTGGCTTGACTGTGAATGTATGGTTTTAGCTATGTGTGAGCCTTTTGTTCCCTAGTGCCTTGTGGAATCATGCCCAGCTTGGGGGTGGCAATGATGCTGAGAGATTGATGAGCACACTAGCCTATGGTTGGGTGGAACGTTGCAGCGACGTAGCTAGTTGCAGGCCAACTTCTTTTCAAGATAAGTACTCTTGTGCTTAATCTCTGCAAACTATTTGTTTTATGAATTAATATGAACATGAAGAATACTTAAGTGAATGGGGAAATGGTTGTTCCTTCATTGGGAGCTCTTAATTGGATAGCTTCTGGCCTCTCTATCCACAATTCTTCCTCCTTAGGGGATGCTTCTTGTTTCACGCCTTCTTCATGTCGGTCATGATCCGACTCTGATGGATTCTCTTCCTGGTCGTTCTCCCTAGGGTTCCTTCTCTGTGCAGCTCTAAGGCTCTTTCTCGTCTTGCTTCCCTTCTTTGGTGTCTCTCTTCCCTTTCTATTTTCTGAATGTCCGGCATACCTCCGTATGATACTATTCTCTTGAGTTCCCTTTTAGTCGACTTCTCATTACTGTAGACTAGTATCTGTTTCTAGTCGACTAGGATCCACTATACTCTACCTCGACATATGACCAGCTACCCCCCCATAGCCTACCCGACGCTTTTTTGAAAGCCTGGATAGTTCATTCTATTTGCTTAGGAAGTATTCCCACTCCCTTTCTGTAATGAATTTTTCCCACTTCCTCTGCTTCTCCGCCCAGTTAGATTTTGATGGCGGTTCGTGAAGTGATGGACGAGGTTCAACGATATGTCCTGCTCCCTTCTCGATCAAGAATTTGAACAACAAGGTCGGTAGGGAACACAGAAATTGTTCGGTGAGATCTATGTAAAATTTCCCCTTGACTGTTTCTACTGAAGTTCTGTCTTCGACTGCTTGTTCCTCACAGAAGTCGTCGGCGATTTTCTCAAACCACTCCGACAAGTTTGTTCTACCTCCGCGGATCAGTTTTTCCAGCAACTATTGTTCTTTAATCCTGTCCGATTTTCTCATCTAGGAATTTCTTCAAAAGTTGGGGCACTAATTCGACAAACTTTTCATGCGTCTCTGTGAAAAATCTTTATTTTGCTTGTGCGACTGTTAATATGTTCCTTCATGCATAATTCTGCAAATAGTTTGCAATTTTACGTTCCCACCAGTCGTTAATCTCCTGCTCTGGTATCATTAGTTTGCATACATTCCAGTCATGTACTTCCGACAACGAAACCAAGGTTGTAATCTCATAGATCACATAAGGTTACCAATAATACACACTAAAACATATATAAATATAAAACAGAGACAAGAGATAAGAACATATAGGTGAATAAACAGATTATATTATACAAATGAGTCCATACAACACAGAGAACTGAACTGAGTTCTCATCTGGCTCAACAGCCTAATATATATGATTACAGAACGATTACAAAATAACTACCTGCCGGTTCGATGAAACGACACGACCTTTAGGTGATCGACTTAATTTCTAACTTTAGTCGGTCGACCGACTTAGTCGGCTGATTGACTAAGTCGGCCCATCGACTTAGTCGGCTGATCGACTAAGTTGGCTCTCGTTCAAGTCGACTTATCGACTTGCTCCTTCTACACTCAACCATATTCCCTGCTTCGTCTTCCAGACCCCAAATGGCATTTTGATTTCTCCTAGCAGAAGCCACAGAGTGAAAGAATTTAGTATTTGCATCTCCCATCTGATCCCAAATCCTACTTTGAAGCCTGGCTGAGGAGAGCTCATGATCCCGCAACATTTTCAACTCATTTTGGAGATCAAGGAGCTTGTTATTATCATGCAAGCTAAGTAGTCCCAAAGAAGAAGAAAGTAATAGGTGATTAATATTTGCCTCAATGAGTATGCTCTTGTCTTTCATCTCCAGAGATTTATAATGAGTCCAAAATTTGACTTTCTCTTTCAGGAGACGTAGCTTCAGGGAGAAGGCCTCCATCCTAGGGGTGATGGACTCATTGGAAAGATAAGGCCATGCTGCCCTAACCATAGTAACAAAATCTTCATTGGTCAACCAGGTATGGTTGAACTTGAATGGGTAGGAACAAGGGGCAGAATCCTCCAATAAAAAATTACAGGGTAGTGATCAGACACCATCGAAGGATACGTCTAAACTCTAAGTCTGGGGAGAAGCTCAACCAGGCTGGAGGAAAGGAGAAACCTATCAAGACGTTTGCTGATACCCTCTTCCCCAAACCTACCATTCCTCCAAGTTGGTCCCGCACAGGGTGGAGCTATATCAACCAGCTGAAAGGACGAGAAAAGATGCGTGAAGAAAGGGCCAAGAGGGTCAATGTGAGCCTTTGTACCCCACACTTCAGACCCATTGAGTGTTAGATTTAAATCACCAGCAAGGACAAGATTGGGTAGGGAGAGAAGACCACCCCTGGTAGCCAAATTCCAGAAGGTTTCGCGGTTGATGTAAGGGCCATAGCAATTAAGGATGGAGAGTGAAGTAGAGGAGCCCCGAAGGCGAGGCGAGCATTTAGTAGTATACCTGCACATGTACGAAAGGCCTTACATTTAACTCGCAGGGGATTCCAAGCAGAGAGAATGCCCCCTGAAAGACCCGAAGAGCTTAGAGCACAAAATTCCCATCCTGGAAGAAGATT
Organism: Pseudotsuga menziesii; assembly: GCA_001517045.1. NCBI lineage: Eukaryota > Viridiplantae > Streptophyta > Pinopsida > Pinales > Pinaceae > Pseudotsuga > Pseudotsuga menziesii. The sequence goes on from LPNX010479352.1 coordinate 179,385, forward strand.
GGAAAAAGCTAAAAGAGCAGGGTAAGTAGTGTTCATGGTTTCTTGCAAAAGGATAAAAGCAAGAGATAGAGAAGAGAAAAGGTTGTGAAGGCTTTTTTGTTTGGCCAAACCTCCCAGGCCCCGAATGTTAAGGGAGAGTATTTTCATCAAGAACGATCCTGAGAGGGTGAACTAGCTCTAAGGACCTTGGAAGGGGAAAGAGGTTTTTGATGGGCAGCTAGTTTTACCCTAGTAGATAGAGGTGTATACTGTGAGGAGGACGAGGATAAAGGCGTGGACGAGGGAGGGATTTTTTATTTATTTATTTTTCTTCGGATGGTGACATTTTCGAAGCCAATGGAGTCCAAAGGTTGAACTGAGGGTGAGAGGGGAGTTTTTGCAGAGAAAATGTCTAAAGAGACTTGTAATGAAGGGTCAGCAAAGGAAGGTGAAGTGGTAGGGCTACGAGGGGGGGAGGAAACAGGCTGAAGACATCGACCAGCAAGTGAAGGAAAGTCAGAAACCAAAAATATGGAGGACGATAACTGGTGGTAGGTATGTGAAAGCGTCCTCTCTGAAGGAGGAGGACAAGGGGGAGTACGAGCCTCCATGGAACCAAGGGAAGAGTCCGGGACAGGTGAAGAGAGAGAGTCCAATGGCTGAGAGGCCCTCACCGGAGAAGACACGGAAACAGTATTCGCCACAGAATCTAAAAGAAGAAGCTCTTGTTCCGACGCATCATCAAAAAAAGAGCGGCATTTGAAAACTTACCATTGGATGGCGAAGGCTCGATACGAGTAGGATGAATGTGTGAAACGGCGCCAACCCGAGAAGGTGAGGACTGCTTCACCCAAGGAGAAGAAGGAGAGGATGGGGAAACCACATCCTGACGAAGAACCGGGAATTCACGATGCAAGTGACCCACAGCCCAACATCGACTACACCGGAACAGAATGTTTTGGTAGTCCAGCCTCTGCACGAACAATCGCTCCTGGCATAATATTTCAACATCCGTCGGAAGGCCCACAGAAACATCCATTTCAACTAAAATCTTGGCCATCCGTTTGTTGTAGGCATGCATAAAGTCATCCTCCACCCCCACAAACCGTCCAACGGTATTCCCAACCCCTTCAAGCAGAGGGAAACTCCACAGAGGGAAGGGTAAGCCCAGGAGCAAAACCCATAAGTGACACTTTCGAACCCTCTCCTTTAATGGATCGAAATGAACATGCCAACGATGTAAAACCAGAGAGCCACCTCCAATGCGCCACATAGATTTTAGTGTAGTCGTGGCGTGAGCAGCATCCACGAAAACAATAACCAGCCATCCTCTAGCAAGTAAGCTGATCATGGGGACATAGGAGAATAGAGGCTTCCAATTCTCTATGGCCCAAGTAGACCATTCTGATTTCCCCATCTTACAGTACTCCAGCCTACCAATGAGTGCCCGAGAGCACAAAGCTTCCACCTGGTCCATAAAAATATCGCGGCCCAGTACAAAACGAAGTCTTCCCTCTAAAACTTTATGGGCTTTAGTCTTCCGCCGCTGACGATGGCGCGCCGAGGTGGACAATGGAGTACATGTCGAGAGGGGAGAATCCCTAGCATGATGCCCCGACATAGGAACGATAGAGTGAAATCCTTCACCCAACGACCAAAACCGCTAGCCCAAGAGACAACAGGAACAAGACAACCAAGGTAAAGAAATAAACCCTAGGGCATAGTGGGATAAGCAAAGTCAACCCACTGAGACAGTACAGTAACCCCGGATGCAAGAACCAAAAGCGGAACCCAAAGACAACCAGGAGAGAAAGAGAACCTAGGTTGAGAACCCCACCCGAGTAACCCTAGTCCCAAAAGAACAAAAAAAGTCAGAAATCACAAGGGTTCGAAAGAAACCCTAAATATCTGACAAAGAGGAGAGACCGAGCAACTACATACACGGGAGGAGACCAAAACTATATATACAACAAACTTGATGAATTAAGAAAATAAAGCACTGGCAAATTACTTATTTAAAAGAATATAATAACACAACATAGATGACTGAGGACTTGACTTTGACTTTCCACCCTACCTTAGGCTCTATGTCCGACTTACTACCGAGAGGCCACCCCCGAGCTGGCATGAATTCCACTAGGTTGGAAAGGGCATTAAAAATATTTTACTAAGATTTTTTCGAAAACCTAAATGTTCAACTTTTACCTAGTGTTGGGATTGTTTAACATACAAAGGTTGACTATTCAATAATTTAAGTTATTCAACATTTAAGTAATAAAAACCCTCCATTCTCACTGTTTATTCAATTTGACTTAATCCTCAACATAAATATAGTAGGGATTTATTGACTTTTTAGACCTATTAAGCTATGTGATAAATACTTCTATAGTAAATATAACTCCTTACAATCCTTATCATAAAGTTATCACAATATATTGAATTTTTGTCATTTATAAATGGCATTCCTCTTTCTTGTTATTGACACTAAATATAATATCAAATAAAGGAAAGTATTTTTTGTTTTAAGGTCCATATATTCCTTTAAGAAATCTCCTTAACATAGTCGCATAGTCGCATAAATTAGCACATATATTAAATCTTCTTCACTAATGAAGTAATATTCTTACCTTCAAATACTTAGTATTAATTATTACATTAAATAATGTAAATGTACTATAAAGTATTACCTTTCTTGCCACAATATCCAATAAGCATTAAGTCAATATAAACATATATTAAAAGGTAATACTTTTATAGTGTGACATAGGAATATTAATTAGTAATGCAGAATAATAGAGATCGAGGAGCTTCACTATGGAAGCTTTAATTAAGATAAAACAAGTATAAAGTTGGGAGAGGTGGCATAGCGGTTGGACATCGGTTGGACACATATATATATATATATAAGAGGTAGTAAGCTAAACTTTAGACCATTTACACCTAAAATAGAGGGATTTTAGACCATTTGCACCTAAAATCTAGCGAGTTTTTTGGTCAAAATTCGGTTAGTTTTGTTTAAATGGTAGTTTTTAGTGATTGGAATTGCATAATCTGGGTGCCTCACTGGTAAGAGGGTCCTGAATCCATTTATGCAATAAAAATTGCAATTTTAACACTGAAAAACTCATTTTCAACAACAAATCGTGTTACCGAATTCCGATCAAATTTGCCTGAAAAGATGCAAATGGTCTAGAGATTAACCAACTCCATATAAGAGAAGGGATACTGATATGTATAACATCTCTCTCGGGTTGAAAACAAGGAAAACATATCTATCCAATTGGTGTAAAGGATTATTAACGCAAGAATAAAATGAACATTATGTTGTGGTGTGAGTAAAGGGAAAAGATAATTTACTTAGATGCAAAAAGAGCATGAAATAACCATCCTTCTTCATGTATAGTGCAACGCTTCTCCCCAAAATTATTAATTGCAGAGATAATATTTACTGTACTTCTTCAGAGGGTCGTTGTGGTTCCTCCTTCCATTCTCTAGTGGAAATAAACGTAATTCCCCCCTTTCAGAAAAAATATTGTAGAGATCATTCCTTCTTTACAATAATAAAACAATATACGAAGGAGAAGGAATCAGCTTCTCCGTCACTTCCCTTTCTTTTTCGTCCTTCTCTTTCAGTTCTCCTTCTCATTCTAATCCCTCATGCTCTCTAGGGCCTCAACTAACTCCTTAACTGCCAAAAAGCAGTTACCTAAAGATACACTTTATTATATAAGCCATGAGGTGTAGATTAGTTGGCCTTTGTAGGGTTTGGTCCTCATGAGGCCTCGTGTTCAAACCTCATGGCGAGGGGCAAGATGGTTAGGAACAATGTTGAGGTTTGATGATTTCCCTGAGATTTTTATATTACTTTAAATCAAATACAATAAAACCCATACATAATATCTTATAAAATGAATTCATTTCTAGTTTTCTCAATTATCAATCATTTAAAATTAAGATATCGTTTTCCAATCCATAAAGTTTCATAAATTTTTTATATTACATAAAACCAAATACAATAAAACCCAAATAGATAAATTGAAACCCAAATAGAATAATTGAAGACACATGAAAATCATGTGTATACAATAAAACCCAAATAGAATAATTAAAGAGACATGAAAATCATGTGTAACACATTACTAGTTCCTATTCTACATGCCTATGGTTTACACATTACAAGATATTAGTATTCCTTATTCCTTCTTCATATATATGCGTGTTATTCAATTTGTCATTTCAATTTTAAATCGTGATTTTTTAAAATTTTAATTAAAATGATAATAATTAAAATATATAAACATTCAATTTGGGTTAAATAAGCAATTGATAATAACATATCATCTTAATTTATATTTATAACACCACACTCTATTATAATAGAGACACATAGTTGTTGCTCTCTCCTACCAATTATGCATCCCTACTTAGTTGTCTCCTCTAAATTGATTATGTATATTTGATCTTAATAATGCAAATACATATAAGATATTCTAGAATAACATGCAAAACCTCTTTATTTTATTAATATGAAAACCATCAAGGTATGACAATATCTTACATTTGATCCTTTTACAGAAGGAATCCCCTCCTATTCACTTGCCTCTCAAAAGGAGCAACCTCTAACTTTGTAGACTCAAGTATAATATGCTTCACAATAAATCTCATTCCATTCCTTCTAATTCTTTATATAATTTCTATCTAATCTCCTAGAAACTTTCTGAGAATGAGTTTTCTAATAGGTATAACCTTCCAATAAGCCTTCTTACAATTATTATTTTTTCACACTACATCTACTTCATGGGCCTTATTTTATAGAGATGGCCTTAGTACATGTCATCCTATCTATCTACCCAAGGGATTTAAAGAAGGACCCTAACATTCCACCCCCTCAAAAAATTGTTCCCCCAATGCTTGATGTGAGGAGGTACAACCATAAACTAGGGTCCCTTGGATGAGTGTTGACCATAATGTTGAAGTACGTCAGGGAACTAGGGTCTCATGTACAATTGCTAGGCACTACGTTGAAGTAGCCCAAAACTATCCACTATAAACTTAGGTCCCAAGTACGAGTGATACCCACAATGTTGAAGAAACAGGTGTCACATGTGCAAATACTAGATTCCATACTAAAATAATCCAAGGAGCTCGTCCATAAACATAAGTCCCATGTTAAAGTGTTCATGTTGAATCCCCAGTAAAGATACTTAAAATAAATAGCTATCAGAAAAATGTGTTCCCTAACATAGTTAGGTGGATCCAAATATATATATCCATCCATATCCAAAAAAATTAACCACGTAACTACAAAAGGCCAGATGGAGATTAGGGAGGAATACTACCAATGGAGAATATGCAAGATTAAAATTGGTAGTCATAACTTTCTCTACACTTCCTTCCATAATCATCTCTACATAAGGGGTAGTAGAGACATCAAATATAAGATTCAAAAGTAGTTTTCTTCCTAAAAATGACAACTACCGATGTACAAGTCATCATATTCAACTTCTATATCATACCAAATATCTATTTCATTAATATACTCTCTATGGATGTTGGAATACATTTCATTAAGGATACGACTCTCCTTGAATTCATGGTCTCCCTTCTTCATATATTTACAAAATACATATCCTAGAAAGTTTTCATCACCAACATTCGTTTATCCCATGTCATGTTCCACCACATTCCCATTCTTCAATTTTGTGAGGGTTTGAGGACATAATTTTATAATAGTTGTAGATAACTTAATACTGATTTGAAATATATCATATAATATGTTAAATCAAAGCCTTGAAAATTCTCTATCAAATGGGATTTCCACTATCTCTATCAAATGGGATTGACCAAGTGGAAATCTGATTAGGTCATCAAAAGTTATCGCTTCTACAAGATCCCTAACTTTCAGAGAAACACCCTAAATAAAGAGCGAATTTCAATCCAAAATATCTCCTTTTTCCAAACCATCATTCCACTATTCTATTTTTATTTTTTAAAACTGTATTTTTGCAAGGAGAATACAAATCTACAATTAGTTTCTGGCTTTTTTTGTTGAAAAGTACTTAGAATTGATTTGAGTGTTGTGACCCTCTTTTTTCCCTTTGAAAACCAGCAAAATATAAGGAAAACAAATTCCCTTTTGGGCCCTAGAAAGTGTGTTAGAGAATTATACCACCTTAGTACCATGTTCATACACCTAGGACACATTTTCATTTGTCTCGTACTTATGTTATATGGTCCAAAACTAGGTTGTGTTGGTCAAGCAAGGTCTTTTTGGTATTTTGGACTCATTAATGCACCCAGGGGAAAACATTTGATCATTTTGGTTACACGTGTGCCCTCGTTTATGACAGTTTAGTCCTTGGTACACTCCCACTCCATAAAACAAGGAATCTGGTTGACCAAAGGCACCCATGCATGGTATTTGGGTGTTTTTGGTCCATTTGGACCATTTATTTGCTGCCTAGAGCCACTACCACTCACCCATGCACTCAACCACACCTCCCCTCCCTTCATTTATGCCCTAGCATGCTTCAACCACGTTCACAGAGGCATTCATGACCATTTGAGGTGGTTAGGGAGCTCATTGGTCCACCTAGGGGGGTTTTGAGGTCCAATCTAAGCCTACCACATGTATGCATCCAAATTGCCTCCAAAGGATAACGATTTTCTCCAAATGTAATATAAACATTTTCCAGTCATACTTACATACTAGACAGTGATAATAAACTCTATTTTTGGCTCCATTCTTATGTGTTAATTTCAGTCTTTTCACTTTTTTCGGCATAATTTGTGAATATCTTGAGTTGTAAGGATTCCTTTAGCTCTTAGATATGGTTGTGAATCAAATTTTCACATGCTATCAAAGGTATTTGGAGCTGCAAATCAAATACAAGGAATTTGAGTTGCTATCTAGGGTTTCTTCCAGAAAAAATCAAGTGTTTGCATTCCAGGTACTTCTAGTGTTTATGTCACTCAGTACGCAAGCAAAATGGAGCAGAATCATGTCTTGCTTACCCCATTCAACTAGTTTGAATGGAAGGCTGAAATGGTGATCCATCTCAGGTCGAAAGGCCTCTATAGAGTCACCATGGGGACTAAGAACGAACCCAACTCTGCTGTGGAAAAATTGAAGTACTTCAATAGATTGGATAAGGCATTCAAGATGTTTTGTCTCGGTATCTTGAGGGATCTTCTCTTCCATGTAGACAATCTTACTACACCCAATGAAGTATGGCTCAAGCTCGAGTAACTGTTTTGGAATACTGATGAAATGAGAGGACACCAACTCGAAAATGAGTTGATCTCATTGAGCCCAACTCACTTTGAGACGATCTAGGATTTCTTCACAAAATTCAAATCATTGGTGCTTCAGCTAAAACAATGTGACATTGACAAGAAGGACGAGTAGATAATCTTGTCCATACTTTAGAAACTAGGCCCTGAGTACTCAGTGTTTGTCTCCTCATTCCACTTAGGAAAGTTAACAACTCGAAATTAGAGAATGCCTTCACTGGTAGACTCCATGGAGTCTTTAACTCGGGAACAAGACAAGTTGGCACAAATGGGTACCATCAAATCCACCAAGGATCAATCCCTTGTTGTTGGAGTTTCAAATCAATCCAAAAGAAAGAAGAAAGACAAGGGTTCGAAGTAGCAAGAGAAGAAGAAGCAGGACAAGCCCAAATCTTCAGATGGGGGTGCGAATCCTATCAAGGACAAATAGAAGAAGAAGAAAGAGAAGACAAAATGCACTTATTGTCACAAGGGGTGGCATCCAGAGAGTGCATGCATGAATAAAACCATTGACATGATGGCGCAACTCCTAGAGAAGAACAACATCCCACTGCCAGAAGGCTCAAGGAAGAAAGAGGGAGGTTCAAGCTTAGAGAACAAGGATATATGCCATGCTTTGGTTGCTTGGTCTCCAGGCTCTTCATCCTTCATCATAGATTCAAGTTCCTCAAGGCACATGGCTTCCATGCAAGATTCCTTCTCATCCATACATCCTTACATTGGTCCATCCATTCTCATGGGTGATGATTTAGAGATCCAAGAAAAAGGGATTGGTAAGATCAACCTAGAACATGGGTATTTCAACAACGTGTTGTTTGTACCAGATCTTATAGCGAACCTACTCTCTGTCTATCAAATGATGCACACAAGTACATACAAGAGAGTAACACTCACTCAGGATGATGTGGAGATATCAGAAATATCTACATGCAAATTTGTTGTAATGGGTTTTGTTAACCAATGATTTGAGAATGTATAAGTTCTCTCACTTCCTCCCCTACTCTCAAGGGAATGTGCTCCTGTCACATGCCAGTGAGACAAGCAAGTTGTGGCATGAGAGGCATGGCCATCTCAACTATAGGTACCTCCAAGCTCTAAGCAAGGATAGCATGGTTGAAGGGCTTCCTACATGATCAAGTTTTCCGAAGGCACTTGCAAAGGGTGCAAAGTGGTAAAACATGTTGAGCGCAAATATGACAAAGGGAAAGCTATGACAGTTGTCCAAGTGCTTGATCTGATCCATTCATACCTGATAGGGCCTCTTCCCGCACCCTCATATGGGAATTCAAGGTATGTATTGAATTTCATAGATGATTTCTCAAGGTATTGCTGGGTGTATTTTCTCAAACAAAAATCTAAAGTTTTTTAGACTTTCAAAGTGTTTAAGGCTTAGTTGAGAACATGTGTGGGAATAAGATCAAGGTTCTTAGGGCTAACAAAGGAAAGGAGTATGTCAACAAGAACTTACAACAACTATGTCATGATAGTGGCATTCATATGCTCCATTCTGTGCCCTACACACCACAACAAAATGGTGTTGCAGAGCGCAAGAACAGAGCTCTGAAAGAGATGGTAACATGCATGATGGAGGCAAAGGATTTGTCACCTAATCTATGGGATGAATCTATCAATTGTGTTGCACATTTTCATAACAGATCTCCACACAAAGCATTGGAAGGCAAAAAACCACTTGAGGCTTGGAGTGGTCACAAGCCCAATGTTTTTCATTTCAAGGTTTTTGGCTCAAAGGTTTGGGCTAGAATTCCTCCCAAGAAGAGAAAGGCCTTGCAACCTCAAAGAAAGGAGTCCATTATTGTTGGATATGCTGAAGATGAAAAGGGATACAAGCTCTTTGATCCTTCATCTCAAAAAAAATTCATTGAAAGGAGTGTACAGTTCGAAGAAGATCCCATGCAAGAGATTGAACTGGCTCAAGGGGATTGCTCACATCCTCCACTCCATGATGATGTAAGTGATGATTATTCCTCTGATTTTTCTGATTCTGATGATGATGACATGCATTCATATCATGACTCTCCCATTCGGCCAAAGTGGTTTGAGAAAACCATACAAGCAGTCGGTGATCTTGTTGGAGATCCACTAGACTCTAGGAAGACTAGATCTCAATTTCATAATGCTTTCTCCACTTGTGAATTGAATATTCCATAGAGATGCTATATGATGGTTGTATCTAATCCTCAAACATATCAGGAAGCTCCACTTGACCCAAGATGACAAACATCCATGCAAGAAGAGTTCAAGTCTTTGCAAGACAATGAAACTTGGGAGTTGGTTCCCCTACCCTCCAAGAGAAAGCTAGTGCAATGTAAGTGGGTCTATAGGACCAAAGTGGCTGAATATGGTTCATATATTAATTACAAGGCCAAGTTGGTTTCCAAAGGAATCTCTCAAGTCCAAGGAGTGGACTATACAGATACATTCGCACTAGTTGCAAAGATGGACTCAATCAAGCTAGTTTTAGCCATTGTTGCATCTAAGCAATGGGAGGTTCACCACATGGATGTGAAGAGTGATTTCTTCATGGTGACCTTGATGAGGAGATCTATATGCAGCATCCTAAAGGTTTCATTCATGATCCTTCACTTCTTTGTAGGTTGAGGAAGCCACTCTATAGCGTCAAGCAAGCCGTCGGGGCTTGGTATGCCAAGATGGATAGCTTCATATTTTCACTAGGATTGAGCGATGCAAATATGATCCTAATGTATATTTGTAGAATATTGGTGATTTATTGCAGGTCATAGTGTTGTATGTTGACGACCTTTTGATTATAGGAAGTTGCATTGATGATATAAGATCAATAAAGTCATCTTTGCATAGTGAGTTTTCTATGAGTGGCCTTGGATTGTTGAAACAATTTCTTGGCTTGGAGATTGAGCAATCTAATGCAGGGATCAAGTTCATCCAATCAAAGTATGTTGCATACCTTTTATTAAAGTTTAATATGGTTGAATGTAAGGTAGTCAAGTGCCCATTCCTATTAGGAATAAAACTAGGTGATTTTGGTGCATCTCCATTGGTGGACAACTCGTTGTACAGGAAACTAGTTGAGAGCTTGTCGTATCTTACACACTGTCGACCTGATTTGCCATATGTTGTAGGTGTTGTTGCAAGATATATGTAGGAGCCTCACAAAATCCGTTGGAAGGTTGCAAAAATGATCTTACATTATGTGCAAGGAACCAAACACTTCAAGGTACACTATGTTGTTGGTTCTCCACTAGAACTAGTTGGATTTACTGATTCTTATTGGGCTGGAGATTCCTTTGATAGAAAGTCCACTTCAGGTTATGTCTTCATGCTTTCACATGGCCCCATACGTTGGTCAAGAAAGAAACATCGCACTATATCCCTTTAATCAGATGAGGCCGAGTATAGAGGTGTAGTGAACGCAACTACACAATGTGTGCGGTTGCAAGGTATTCTTGGGGAACTTGGATTCACATTTGATTCACCCACAGTCATTTGGTGTGATAATAAAAGTGCAATCAATATTTCCACTGATCCAGTGCAGAGACAGAGGACCAAGCACATATAGATACACATGCACTACATCAGGATCTTCGTGCATGAGCAGGTGATATCGTTACAGTATTGCCCATCTCCAAAGCAATCTGTTAACATCTTCACAAAGAGCTTCACAGAGAAGACATTCACCTATCTAAGATCACTTCTTAGAGTGGGTGACACATGGTGATTACTAATATTCACTTATATTAGCTCCATGTCCATTTTTTAGGGGAGGTTTTGTTCCCATGAGGTTTTCCTCCTAACCTTGGTTATATGGACAAATAAACTTTGTAAGAGGTGACTTGAGCCTTAGTTGCCAAGGCCTCCATAATTTTGTGATGTATTTACACTAAGTAGGGATTAAGGGGGTGTTAGATAATTATACCACCTTAGTACCATGGTCATACACCTAAGACACATTTTCATTTGTCTCGTACTTATGTTATATGGTCCAAAACTAGGTTATGTTGGTCAAACAAGGTCCTTTTGGTGTTTTGGACTCATTAATGCACCTAGGTGCCCACATTTGATCATTATGGTTACACATGTGCCCTCATTTATGACAGTTTAGTCATTAGTGTGCTCCCACTCCATAAAATAGGGAAACCGGTTGACCAGAGGCACCCATGCATGGTATTTGGGTGTTTTTGGTCCTTTGGGACCATTTCTTGCTTCCTAGAGCCACTCCCACTAACCCATGCACTCCACCATGCCTACCCTACCTTCATTTATGTCCTAGCATGCTCCAGCCATGTTCACATAGGCATTTGTGACCATTTGAGGTGGTTAGAGAGCTCATTGGTCCACCTAGGGGGGTTTTGAGGTCTAATCTAAGCCTGCCACATGTATGCATCCAAATTGCCTCCAAAGGCTAACAATTTTCTCCAAATGTAATATAAACATGTTCCATGCACACTTACATACTGGATAGTGATAATAAACTATGTTATTGGCTCCATTCTTATGTGTTAATTTCAGTCTTTTCACTGTTTTTCTGCATAATTTGTGAATATCTTGAGTTATGAGGATTCCTTTAGCTCCTAGATCTTGCAGTGAATCAGATTTTCACAAAATGCTACGATACTACATGTTATGTATTTCTTATATGCATATGTGAACACACAAAAATCCATTAATAAGATAGAAAACCTCCATACTTTATTAATATGAAGACCATTAATGTAGGGAAACATATGAGTACAATATGCTTCACAAGACATATCATTTCATTGTGTAGCACCCCGTTTTTTACCCCAAGATGTAAATATGTTGTAATTGCAGAAATAATAGAAGTTGCATGAGTGGTCTAGGATGACCAAATATATTATAAATGTTGTATTTTTTATATAAAAATCCCTGACAGTGGAAAGTAGAGAAGGATGAAGAAGAGACGGGGGGATATGATTCCAGAAGTGGGGTAAGTGAGAGGTCTAATGGGTTATAAACCATGCTAATTTCATTAGCTTCATTAAACTTTTTAACTAAAGTTCCTTAACATTAGTTGAGAATCACTTTTATTAATTATGGGATTAGTTATCTTAAGTGAGATTAAAAAAAAGGGAAAGTGGTCACTTCTAGGGAAGGCACTTATCAACCCATAACATTCCATATATGTTGTTAGAAAATCATTGATTCATCATTCATTCATTCACTCCAACATTCAGGGAAAGATAATCCATGTTATGGTATCTCTAGTTGGAATCCAGAGAAAGAATGATGTTTTCATAATCTATCACTCAATCCCACCCTAATAAACGACAGACTAGCTACCATGATAAACCGGTGCCCATATATTATGGAACCTAGCATGTAGTGTGACATACCTAGAGCCTTGCAATGAAGACTTCATGGCCAACCTGTATTGGAGCACCAAAAGGGAAGGGGATAGCTTGAGCGTCTACAATGCAGAGAAGGGGGTACCCTCCCTCGAATTGTGGAAGGTGGTGAGGAATTAGTGAGGGGTTGGCGTCAACAATGGATGGAGTTACCCACACCACTTTGGTAAAGTACATGTTCCCTTGGGTGAGGAGTGCTCTGAGATGAGTGTGGTTGTGTATCAAAGAGGAAGAGGTTGTAGTTCATCCCTTATGGAGTTATATCCCCAACTCGAGGTGGCATCTGTCAAAGAAAGAGATGGATTGGTAGAGTCCCTACAATTGGGAGTAACATCCTTTGCTTACAACTGGTTGGAGGACAAATGTCTTAAAGACAAGTGTTAATGTGATTTGAATTACTTGTTTATAATTATGTTATGAGTTTATTTAAATTGTTGTGTATGAAAATGTATGGTTGCATGAATTTCTTAGTGCTTGTATGATTCCATTCATGGTAATAAATTCCTATTTGTTTTCTAAATGGCTAATTAGTGTTGAATTTTAATCCAAATTTTAATCCTTGATTATAATTTCACAATAATACTTCAATTATTTATCTCATCCCACAATTTCATTGCATATCAATATTGTACTTCTATCGAAAAACAAAACAAGGATCACCGAAAGATTGCCATGCACAAGAGACACGAAGATTTATCATGGGAAACCCAAACGAGAGAAAACCCAACAAACTTTTCTTAGAAGAAATTAATCCAATACAAGAACAATACCAATCATGAAGATTAAGCCATAGCACAAGAGTGTGATCCTCTTCCAAAAGAGCCCAAATGAACTTCTAGGGAGAGATAGAGAACCACAAGAAGATGCTAGAACCCCAAAATATTTCCTTCATTTCCTTAGCTAGGCCTTCCTTGAAAAGTGCGCACCACTCGAGAGAGAAGACTTTTTGTGATGATTGAACAAATGAGATGTGGAGAAATTTTTGTATATTCTTCTTTTCACTAGAAGTTTCCACTATTAGGTTGGCTTGTGCACTTTTATTCGAGGCTACCTTTAATAGTCTGATATTCATTTCCTATTTATCTTTAAGTTGATTTGTCTTCTTGTCTCCATTTTCTTTTGGAGCTTCTTCAATGTTCTTTGGGACTTCTTCAATGGTTTGTCTTGACTTCTATGGTTATTTCTTCATCATAGAAAATTTGTCATCGTTGATGTCTCATCAAATGTCGATCACGTTCTTTCAAGTAGAGCTCTAATGTCGAATTGACCATACTCTAAGAAGTCCGAGACACTTCTTAGAGCCAATGTCAAATACAACATTAAATTAGACTTTGTCTCCACTACAAGGGATGAAATCTCTTCAACTAACTCTACTACAATATATCACTCCTTCATGGAGCACTCCCACATAGAGTATGCAATGTAACCTTTAGCCACCTATCACTCAAGCCAATGCACATAACAAGACAAAGGCTAAGAATCCAAGCCACAAAATACATATAGTCAATTCACATGACTATATTAGGGCTATGAATGGGCTATTCTTCCTGAGCTACGAACCCATCCAAGAGAATGATCTGTGAGATGTTTTCCCACTGCCGAAACCCTGAGAACATCAACAATTAATTAATTATTTCCTTAGTTACTTATGTTGTTAGATAACTATGATGTAGAATCAATGGAGTTTGAATGATAGAACTAGGATTAATTGTTTAGAAGTGAAATTCAAGTATCCCATCACCTCAACAATGTTATGAAGGGGGGGGCTAGTTACACTACAGAGTGGTATCAAAGCTCCATATTGCAACACCAAGACTATTGGGGCAAAAACCAATTTGTTATAGGAGCAGTTATATGTACAAGAAATTTCAATCACTGATAGAATTATAGTTTGTCAGCTAAAGTTTGACAAAATGATTCAATGGGAAAACTTGAGGGAAAATGCAATGTGTAGGTCATAATATAGTTCGTTTTTAAGAAAACGAATGGTATTAGTTGAGAAATTAATGGACAACAATGAAATTGGAGTTTGTTGGTAAATTATAGTATACACGAGTTCAAGTTTGTGGGAAAAGGGGTACACTGTTGTACTAACCAACATAAATGGTTGTTTTTATAGTTTATACATTCATAGTTGTAATTAAAATCAACATGAATAGGGAGGGAATCATTAAAGGTGTTCCCAAACTCACTAATATCATAATTTTGGATGAAGGATAAGGTGTAAAATGCTAAAAAATATGGATCGAGGAAATTTTCCATCTAGGAAATGTGTAGGGGGGTAGAATGATTGGAATGCATCAATTTGTGCCATGTGTCCTAGTGTAAATCCTAGGTTGGAGTAAAAGAAGCACCATGTTAGATCTGATGGTGGAGAAGTTGTGCATATCTATAGTTGTGGGTGATTTTAGGCACCAAAGTGATCTTAGGTTAACTGTGGGTTATGCATACAAAAAATCGGTCAGTTGTGGATAATCCATGATCAATGATCCACACTCATTTCAAGATAAAAAGTGATTGTTGGTTAACTTATATCATTGCTCTCGAAATGAACAAGAAGCTACCACATGTTCAATGGGGGTCATGGCTGAAGAAATAAATCAAACATTTTTAGAAGGGAGGTAAGTGGCTTTGGAAGCTGGGAAGTGGTTGCAATAGGTAGTAAAAGGTTTATAGAAGTGATCAATGGTTTGAACTTACCATGGAAAGATCTCCCGTATCAGTGATTGTGGATAGTTTCAAGTGTGCATGTTCTTGGAGTTTAAAGGGCACACTTGAAACTGAAATATCAGATGGTGGTGGATCGTCCATGATCTATGGTGGATAATAATTTCGAGGGTAAAAGTGATCAGTGGTTGAGTTCCCTTGCGCTAAAAATGAATGACAAGTCACCACATGTCCATGTGTGACCTCATTGGTCACATCATGCTCGAGATCGTGCAAGGTAGATAAAGGACAAAGGGGGCCACATGATAGACTGTGGTAACATGGAGGATGATGCAGAATGACATGGAAACAATAAGGGATGACATGTTGGATTTGAAAATCAAATTAGAGCACACGTGTCATGACATGTATACACCCTTCCATGTCAACATCATGTTTAGCAAAAAAATAAGAAAATTTACAAAGATTAAAAAATCTAGAGCTCAAAAATTGTTTTGGGCATAACATGAGTAGTTTATCTTTGAAATCAATGAAAGTAGTGGAATTTCAGCGACATCATTAGGGAATACTATATAAATTTCAGTGAGGAACATGGGCCTATTTTGCACCAAATTTTTAGAAATGGTGAATTAGTGGTTTTTGAAGGCATGTAACAATGACTCGAAAGGGGATTTGTTGGGGCCTAGTTTTCTATGGTGAAGTCATGATCCATGGACACAAATAAATTTGGTAGATTTGGGATAAATTCTAAAAGATGTGGAGCTTGTGTATAAGAAGGTCAAAATCCGTCATTTGGGCACGCGAAAGTGCGATATTGGAAAATTTGGAGGTAAAAGTGACCCAGATGTCAAAACCAAAAAACTTTATGGACTCGACATTTTATCTACTTGTCGAGATGAACAAATTTGGTTAGAGGAAGTTTTCCCATAAGTGCTTAGTTTGGGAGATAAAATTTTCTACTAAAAATCCTACATCTACATAAAATGCAAAAGTTAAAAGTTGACAATTCCATAATTTAATATAAGTTGGATGGTGCATCAAATCATATATCTAAAGGTGTATGAGTATTCAAAATATTGGTCTCCAAGATGAAGTGCAACTACGGGAATAATGCGAAAATGTGTAAAATTGCAAAATTTGCATAATTGTAAATTTCATATCTGAGCACATAAATGAGAATGGCTATAATAATTGGAAAGAGTGTCAATAGGAGGATAAATAAAAGCAATTAGTTCATAAATCAACATGTTATAACCTCTAAAAGAATATGACAAAAAAAGGCATGTGGCTATAATTTGCAAAATTGTCAAATTAATAATTTCTAGAATTAGTATATATATGAAATTTTTATTGAATTTTGGAAATAAAGTTTAACTAACATATTCGATGTATGCACAGAGTGTAGATACCAAGTAAAACAATTTTCTATAGGTTATAGGTTTACATTAGGAACGGTATGGAATAGAACTAAAGAAGTAAAAATGGGAGAAGGGGAACTTCCATATAGTTTGGAAGAAGAAGAAGCAAGAGAACAGAATATCCGTGTGGCAATGAGGAAACTAAGTCTAATGGGAACAAAGTTAACATTGAACCACTAGATCTAATGGACACCATGAAAATATTGAGGATGGAAGTGCATATTTGTAGAGCTGATAATGAAAGAATGTTGAGGGCTTGGGAGTAGTAAAATCAACTGAACGCCTAGATTATGCAGAGCTTGAATTTACTATAGAATCAAATCTATGTTGTGTTAGAATAATCAAAAACCCATTCCCATACTTATGATACATTAATTAATCATTTTGATTAATTTCATAGGTCCTATACTAGCTAGTTGGAATCCATTTGCACAACTTGGTCAAAACTTGCCAAAACTGCCTCGAGGAGTGCCTTTAAAAGATTATGGATAAGATTCTAACAACTACAGAGACTGCCTAGTTTAACAACTATGTTTTCCTGCCTTGTCCAGACTTAGACTACTTTTCATACGCCTTAAGGTAAGAAGGTGAAATCTAGTCACATAGAAACTGCCATGTTTTTGCACAACTCATCCTCCTCCTTTTTCTCTCTCGAAAGCATGAGCATATTGACTTTCCATCACTTATTAGTTGTCACACATCATTCATCCAATTCGTGGCCTTCCTGGACTGATTTGGTAAGTGTTTTATGCACCTCGGGGGATGTTTTACTTTTAGTAAGCATGTTATTGTGAGGATTCAAATTACCTCCTTAGGCATTCGAATATCTATTGTAATGATATGTTTGGACAACCTATTTCTATATAAGGTTTGCTGATGTACACTTATGCAATACAAGTTAGTGTTATGCGCCAATTTCAGTCTCCAATTTTAAGTGGATCTTTGCATGTATTCTAGCATTTTTTGTGAGTTCAATTGATCTAAGTTTGGGATTAATTTCCACGTGGTATTACAGCTCATTTAGCTCGATTGTTCTCCTCTCTGAATGCTTTTGCAAGATCGATCATCACTCTCTCAAGGAGCGCATTCAGTCTTCTTCAAGGCGCAGTTGCTGAAGAAATGGATCAATCTCACCATATCATCTTGACTCCATTCAACTACTTCGAATGGAAGGCACAGATGGAGATTTTGATGAGGAGCAATGGTCTCTTCAGAGTGACCATGGCAATTGAGGCTGAGTCTAATGCTTTTGCAAAGAATATCAAGTGGCACAAAAGGAGGGATGAGGCTTATGGTCTCTTGTGTCTCAACATTTCCAGAGGCCTTTTCCATATTAATGGATTGACATCACCAAATGAAGTATGGGAGAAACTCTAAACCTTATTTGGAAAGACAAATGAAATGAGAGAAAATTCACTGGAGAATGAGCTTGTCTCACTGGGTCCAAGCAATTTCAAGTCCTTACAAGTCTACTTCTCCAAGTTCAAATCTCGTGTTCTTCAGTTAAGGAAGTGTGGTATTGAAAAGAAAGATGAACAACTAGTCTTGGCCATACTTTCGAAGCTTGGTCATGACTATTCTGTGTTTGTATCGACGTTCCATCCCAGCAAGGTGACAATTTGAAATTGGAAGATGCCTTCACTTGCAGAGTTCATGGAATCCTTGACCCAGGAGCAAGATAAGTTGGTCATGATGGGAACCATCAAACCTTCCAAAGATCAAGATTTGGTTGCTAGAGATTCAAAGATGGATTCCAAAGTCAAGAAGAAGTATAATCCAAAGAATCCTCCTAATCTAAAGAAAGACAAGTCCAAGCCTCATGAGGAGTCTTCAAGCTCGGAGAAGAATTCCCAAAAGAAGAAAAGTAAAGGTGAAATGAGCAAGTACGCATATTGTGCTAAGGGCTACCATCCAAAGAGCTCTTGTATGAAGAAAAAAATTGATATGTTGACTCAACTTCTTGAAAAGAACAACATCTCTCTTCCTGAAGGCGCAAAGAAGAAAGAAGGTGCATCAAATTTTGAAGACAATGAGAGAGTTCATGCACTGGTTGCAAGCATTGTAATATCCTCTTCCTTTATCATTGATTCTGGAGCTTCAAGACACGTGGCTTCAACAAGGGAGGCCTTCTCCTCTCTTGATGATTTGAATGGTCCTAAGATTGTATTGGGGGATGATTTTGACACTGAATGTAAAGGGAAGGGTAGAATAGATCTTGACAATGGTTCTTTCAATAATGTTTTGTATGTCCCAAGTCTTACTTCCAATCTCTTGTCAGTCTATCAGATGACTCACACTAGGTCACCTAAGAAGGTTGTATTCAATCCCAATAATTTTGAAATCATTGATATG
This sequence comes from Pseudotsuga menziesii, assembly GCA_001517045.1. Classification (NCBI taxonomy): domain Eukaryota; kingdom Viridiplantae; phylum Streptophyta; class Pinopsida; order Pinales; family Pinaceae; genus Pseudotsuga; species Pseudotsuga menziesii. The sequence goes on from LPNX010479352.1 coordinate 198,457, forward strand.
TCGAATGGTAGAGTCATAGAACAAGGTTATGTTGATCATAGCTCTAAAGTATACAAGTTTTCACCCTTCATGCCCTACTCTAACCCCTCTGCTCTCCTCACTCATGATAATGAAGCTAGCAAACTATGGCATGAAAGGTTTGGCCATCTTAACTACAAATATTTATCTGATTTATGTAACAAAGATATGGTCATAGGGTTAACCAAAATCATGTTTTTTAAAGGAGTCTGTCAAGGATGTATTCTATAAAAACACCCAAAGCACAAGTATGAAAGAGTCAATCATGAGAGAACCTCTGCACCTCTTGAGCTTATTCACAATGATATAGCTGGTCCTTTTCCTCATATGTCAATGAGTCAAGACAATATGTCCTAACATTCATTGATTAATTTTCCAGAGATTGTTGGGTTTTCTTCCTCAAGCACACGTAAATTTTTTTTTACCTCTTCAAGAGTTTTAAAGCTCTAGTAGAGAACCAGTCTAGAAGAAAGCTCAAATTCCTTAGATCTGATAATGGTGGTGAATATGTCAAATCTGAATTCATACAATTTCGTAAATATGTAGGTATTTAGATGCAACATTCTATTCTTTACACACCTCAACAATATGATGTTTCTCAAACGAAAAATAGATCTCTCAAAGAGATGGCCACTTGCATGATGGAGTCCAAAACTTTGCCACGTTGAATCAATCAATTGTGCAACCTATATCCACAATAGGGTGCCTCACAAATCCTTGGATGGAATCACTCCTTTCAAAGCTTGGAGTGGACACAGGCCTGATGTGTCATACTTCAAGTTTTTTGGCTCTAAATATCGGGCTAGAATTCTACCTGAAAAGAAAAAGGCTTTGGAACCTGTTGAGGCCTGGAAATTCGCAGGCAACAACAGAAAGGGATTCTCCCCAGTCAACGTTCCCAACTAACCCGTGACTGTTTGGTATGGGGAATCCATCCGGTTTGCGGTCCGGCTACCGTAGGTCAAAGTAACAAAAACAAAGGCTTTACCGGTTGTGGCCCGGTCCACCGTGTATATTTTTGTATTTTTTCACTTAAATATGATATGTAGATGCCTAATTAACCATGCAGGGTGATAAGGATACAATGAGTATTCACAATGTGATGCGCAGGTTCTTACCTCTCGTCTTAGGCTCACAAGCATCTAAATCACATGTGCAATAGTGAAATAAACTAACCATCTATCTATCTATCTATCTATCTATCCTCGGGGAGCCAGATTGTAACTTATTTATGAGTAATGTGTATTGTACATGCAACATAAAGAGAAACTACAGTTAGCTGATATTTCTTTCCACAATGCATGGACGATCAAAGATATTTCAACAATCAGATAGCCAATTGTTTTATGAACAGCATACATTACTCATGGTGGTAATTCCACAAAAATAAACCAGAAATCATTTAAACAAGAACATAGGTTCAAAGAGTTAGAACGATCTCACGATTAATTGACAAAAAGCTGGAAAAACAAAATAGTTCATCTTTCAACCATCCACAACATAACATTTGAAAGTGCTACCAATCTTTCTCCAACAGGAAAACAATACTTCTTTATTGCAAAGAGAAATAGTTCTTCTTACAATATCGCTTTTCATGTCTAACTGGGAAAAAGCCCTCTATTCCCTCTAATTCTCCTATACTTATACAACAAGCAAAACCCTTGGGCTGCCCCTTCATAACCTTTGCGCTCCCCCAACCGTTTACTCTCACAATTTTGTCCTTTTGTGAGTGCTGATGATTCATACAAACGTTACATTTCAGATTTAACAGAAAAACAATTTTATGAAAAGGGACCAGCTTGGTAACTGTCGAACTTTTCCAAGCCTGGGCCTTTGCCTCTATTTATTTTGCTCAGTCATTCGTTGGTCTCTTGCTGGATCCTGTAAAGCTTAAACCTGACTTTCTTCTTCTTTTCTCTGCTTCTGCTTCTTTGTTCCTCAACCACTTCCTTCTTTGCTGCCTCCCTTCTACTTTGTATTTTAAACACATCTTACTCGCAGTAATCATCCTGTCATAAATACAGACTGTTCTTAGACCATTTATCGTTGACAAAGTATACAAAATGTGTCAAAACACACATCTAGTAAAATGAACGTTAACGCATGATAACGCAAAGAAAAAATCCGGCGAGTTCATATCCTAACATCAAAAGCCGAAAAGACAGATTCTTTAGCTCAAGCGAAGTTGCATATGGACTATTCGACATCCTCCGAATAAAACACCAAAAATAACACAGTAACCGCCATAGGAAAATAGAGTGGAAGCCCACAAGACAGGCAGGAAAATACTGAGCATCAAGCGAAAACACGAACTCACCTCAGCAGGCGGAAAACTAAGGATCGGAGGCCGCAAGGATAATACCTTCCGCAACGCCGGGTGGTCAAACCACTAATCTATCCGCGGAGACATCCGCAGCGGAACCTCGCAATACTAATCGTCGGAACATCGGAGCGATAACGGGAAAGGGAGCCGCAACGGCGGAGTCATAAAGAACAAACCATTCCGCAATGGGCAAAGATCGGAGGAAAATCAAAATAAACGATCGGAAGGCTAGCGCATTTTCCATCCGCAACGGCGGGAACATGAAGGATATCACGCTCCGCCATAAGGCAAAAAATCTTACTCGGAGAAAACATGGCTAAAGATCGCAAGGCTAGTTCTTTTCCCATCCGCAACGGCGGAAGAGACAAGGGCTAAAGACATGCGAAATGCGGGCGGGAAAAGCTTTAGTCGGAAGTCGAAAGACATCACATCGGAAGCCAAATGACTTTCCCAGCTGCAACGACGGAAGAGAAACGACTAGGGGTACACGACTAAAAGGTTAACACGCATTGGTAGTCGGAGCACTTTATACTTCGGGTGCTAAGCCGCAACGGCGGAAGAGGAAACGGCTACGGCTTCCGATTAAACAAAAATGACGCCCAATCAATAGAAAAAATTAAGTGTTCGGAGAGTTTTAAAATTCAACAATGGTCAAAATACATTTCACCTCCGAAACAACGGCCTTTCAAAAACCATCAGCAAAACCAAATTCACAATCGGCGACCCAAACAACCTCAGACACACGCAACCTCCGAAAACAGGCCGAGAGTCAAACTTTTAAAATCATCCAACATTAAAGCACGACCAAAAGGTTCAAAGGATCCAACGATTAAAAACAATGGTAAATCATGCGGAGGGGCCCAAAATTTAAGAAATTTGGGGAGAACGGTTGCAGCTGCAACAATTGGCGATTACCTGGTGAACCTAGATCTCTGGACAATTTCTTCCTTGAGTAACAGACTGTTTGAACAACATGTTGAATTCTTCTAGATGTATGGATTTCCCAAATGGCAAATATATGTACTCTTAATAATTGATGATAGTCCGATTTAGGAAAATGGAAAATAAGATTTCAAAGTCAAAATAACTCTTTCGAGGCTAAGAATATGAGTTTCATTTTTACCTCTGTCTTTGGGTAGCTTCCAGCTTGGACACCATAGGATTGTAACATATGGTAAACAAAAATATTCATTTGTTCCTCATTCCCATGCCATTTTGCACCTTTTGTGCTTTTGGACTTTTTGCCCTTTTGAGTCCTCCTCATGCCTTTCTTTCTGAAATTTTTATTTTTTTTATTTTTTTTAATTCAAGCTCCTCTATCCATAGTGTCCTTTTGTGTGAGAGAAGAATTTGTTTTTCATCTCACGGATGGAGAGAAACTTTTGGCAACTTGAGATTCATGCTTTTGATACTTTACTTTGATAAGTATTGTTTCTTTAAGGGGTTTTCTGACTCTTACTTGCGTTTTGGCTTCAAATTCTTGGCATGGGATTATTTATATATAATATACTGTTTACCTTGCTTCATTTCCATGGGTCTTTTGTTGTCACCCCCTAAGACATTTTTAAATGTGAGATGGATGGAGCCTTGAAATAGTATTCCAGACCTTTAAATCTTGAGTTATTTTACAGGGATTAAGTAGGACTTCAATGCGTTCATAGCCATTTAGGAAAACTGCTAAAGTAGAAGAAATTCTATCAAATAAAACCATAATACACAGTCTTATAATCAAGGATTTTAGTTAGTCCAGAACTCTAATGCTCTCCATGCAACCAAAAGCTTACTTCTTTTTATTGAAATCAAATAAAATTTAACTAAAAGCAAACTGAAATAAAGCAAACGAAAAATAAACAACCAAATCAATTTATTTATGTACAAGATAATCATAAAAATCAAGAAAAATAAAATTTGAGAACTAAACCACTAATTGGTTAGTCCTCTGCCCACCCCCTGTAAATTTGACAACTTGTAAGTTAAGGGGCTAGGATTGGCTACAAAATGAGAAAGACCTACCCATTATCAAAAACTACATCTACTGGTCTTGAAAAAACTATATCTGAAACTGAAACTCCTATTTTACAATCAAACTCATCAGCCCGTGAAAACCGAAGGAGATCGGGCTGGGTGTCAGATATGTTGCTGGCTTCTTCTGATGCAAAGTTTCCCTGTTTAATTAGATAATTTCCGAATACAGAATTTACTGATTCATTCTTACCCTCCAACTGAGTGATATTGTGTTTCATGTAGGGTTCCCTTAAAGTTTTGATCTGATTTGGGACTCCTTTATGAGGCAGCCACAACTGTGACCAGTCTGAAGCAAAGTAACCATCTAGTCGTGCTGCCCAGTCTCGATTCAAGATCAATCCATAGCCATCAGGTATGTATGCTACTACAATATCAAGGTACTGACATATCGTTTTATTTGCAGACAATCGAATCAGAACATTCTTCATCTCCCCCACCACTTTGACACTAGTCTTGTATAGTTGAGTGATGTCCCAATCAGTAGGTATTAGCTGCCCATTAAGTTTTTTGCAGATTGCAAGAGGCATAACATTCACCAATGATCTAGAGTCCACCAGGAAATTATGCACCTTATGGTTCAAAATCTCCAGAGTTAAAAGGAAAGGTGGGGTGCTAGTTTTTCTTTCCCTAGTTGATTCGACCTTTTCTTCCACGGGTTGGTTTTCGGTGGGTATCTCCTCTTTAACTTTCTTAACTTTTTCAGCGCTTCCTTCCACAGGTTTGACAGTCTCATTGCTCGGTTCTGCCTCCTGGTTGAGAGTAGTGGCTTCAGGTGTTTTGTCTTCAACATTCACTTCTACTTGTCTCTTGACATTCTTTTGCAATCTTTTGATCTTCGAAATTGTTAAATCCATGTCCTTTGTTGCGGTAGGTGTGCATTCAGTTTTGAGAGTGCTCTCTTCAGTGTCAAACAACGAGACACCATCCCATGAAAACATGGTGTCATTATCTTGTTTCTCCATAGTCTAGTTTTTCTTTTCCTCTTTACCACTGTCCTTGGTCAATTTAGAATCTAGCAGCTGATTCATAACCAATGTCATAGAATTCAACCATTGAGGGCACTTCTTTTCTGAATGAGGTTCTTGGTGAAAAGTGCAGAAGTTGTCTCCTCCCACTTCTGTTATATTCATTGAGGCTAAATTTGGGGGAGGGATTTTCCATTGGTTGCTATCCTCTTTTTTTGGATAGTATGGTTTGTACGTTTTCCGCATTTTCCTTTCTTTTTCCAGATCTATTATTCGGTTGGATAGTTTCTACATCATCTTCAGCATACCCTGATAATCATGTGCTTGTTCCTCTTTAGGTTTAGACAGCAATAACGTTCTTCTCTCGATAGTCTTTTCTCTCAGTTGCTCAGGATAGTCTTCTATGCTTTCCCTTTTAGCTTCTACCCTTTCTGCCTCTTCCTAAGTCTCTACCAACGTAGGTTTGGCTTTCATTTTTGCAAACATGGCTAGCTCAGGTCCTAAGGCTGAGGTATAATACTCAATTAAGACTTTGTCTGAGGGTCTGTCAGCTTCAGGAAAGTTCTTTAGGTATATTGAAAATCTTTGAGTGAAACTATGTACCTTCTCATTCTTCTATTTTCTTAACAAACCAAGACCTTTCATCAATGAGGCATGTGTTTTTTGGGCTATGTATTTACTTCTGAAAACCCTTTCGAAGGTGTCCTAATCAGGAATAGAGTTTGTAGGCAAGCCGAAATACCAGGATGTTGCTGCTCCTTTCAGGGTGTGTGGGAACAGTCTACAGACCACGTCTTCATACTCCCCAGCCCTTAGCCCTTCTAATGCTAGATAAAAGCTTTGCAGGTGGTCATCTACAGCAGTCCCTTCCTCGGGGTCAAACTTAGGCAACAGCTTGTCAAAGGTTTGAGGTAGGTTATGCAAAGGAGGCGTGAGGTTCAAAGGTGATCTAGCTCTCCAAGCAGGCAATGGGTTGGGCTGATTCACAATTACACCAGCGATGAGCACAGGTAAAGGAACAAAGTCTGAGTAAAGAGCAATGTAGGGTGAGAACAGGCTTTCTTACTTCAAAGGTATAACCGAAACTTGTAAGTACTTGGGTCAGGTTACAAGCTTCAAAACTTCTGCTGGTGGGGTAATCTTGGGAAAAATAAGTTTCCACGGCCAGCCATGCACTCGCGGCCCTCCTTCTAGCGCCAGAACTGTTGAGGCCTGGAAATTCGCAGGCAACAACAGAAAGGGATTCTCCCCAGTCAACGTTCCCAACTAGTCCGTGACTGTTTGGTATGGGGAATCCGTCCGGTTTGTGGTCCGGCCACCGTAGGTCAAAGTAACAAAAACAAAGGCTTTACCGGTTGCGGCCCGGTCCACCGTGTATATTTTGTATTTTTTTTACTTAAATATGATATGCAGATGCCTAATTAACCATGCAGGGTGATAAGGATGCAATGAGTATTCACAATGTGATGCGCAGGTTCTTACCTCTCCTCTTAGGCTCACAAGCATCTAAATCACATGTGCAGCAATGAAATAAACTAACCATCTATCTATCCCCGGGGAGCTAGATTGTAACTTATTTATGAGTAATGTGTATTGTACATGCAACATAAAGAGAAACTACAGTTAGCTGATATTTCTTTCCACAATGCATGGACGATCAAAGATATTTCAATAATCAAATAGCCAATTGTTTTATGAACAGCATACATTACTCATGGTGGTAATTCCACAAAAATAAACCAGAAATCATTTAAACAAGAATATAGGTTCAAAGAGTTGGAACGATCTCACGGTTAATGGACAAAAAGCTGGAAAAACAAAATAGTTCATCTTTTAGCCATCCACAGCATAACATTTGAAAGTGCCACCAATCTTTCTCTAACAGGAAAACAATACTTTTTTATTGCAAAGAGAAATAGTTCTTCTTACAATATCGTTTTTCATGTCTAACTGGGAAAACGTCCTCTATTCCCTCTAATTCTCCTATACTTATACAACAAGCAAAACCCTTGGGCTGCCCCTTCGTAACCTTTGGGCTCCCCCAACCGTTTACTCTCACAATTTTGTCCTTTTGTGAGTGCTGATGATTCATACAAACGTTACATTTCAGATTTAACAGAAAAACAATTTTATGAAAAGGGACCAGCTTGGTAACTGTCGAACTTTTCCAAGCCTAGGCCTCTGCCTCTATTTATTTTGCTCAGTCATTCGTTGGTCTCTTGCTGGATCCTGTAAAGCTTAAACTTGACTTTCTTCTTATTTTCTCTGCTTCTGCTTCTTTGTTCCTCAACCACTTCCTTCTTTGCTGCCTCCCTTCTACTTTGTATTTTAAACACATCTTACTTGCAGTAATCATCCTGTCATAAACACAGACTGTTCTTAGACCATTTATTGTTGACAGAGTACACAAAATGTGTCAAAACACACATCTAGTAAAATAAACATTAATGCATGATAACGCAAAGAAAAAATCCGGCGAGTTCATATCCTAACATCAAAAGCCCAAAAAACAGATTCTTTAGCTCAAGCGAAGTTGCATATGGATTATTCGACATCCTCCGAAGAAAACACCAAAAATAACACAGTAACCTCCATAGGAAAATAGAGTGGAAGCCCACAAGACAGGCAGGAAAATACTGAGCATCAGGCGAAAACACGAACTCACCTCAGCAGGCGGAAAACTAAGGATCGGAGGCCGCAAGGATAATACCTTCCGCAACGCTGGGTGGTCAAACTACTAATCTATCCGCGGAGACATCCGCAGCGGAACCTCGCAATACTAATCGTCGGAACATCGGAGCGATAACGGGAAAGGGAGCCGCAACGGCGGAGTCATAAAGAACAAACCATTCCGCAATGGGCAAAGATCGGAGGAAAATCAAAATAAACGATCGAAAGGCTATCGCCTTTTCCATCCGCAACGGCGGGAACATGAAGGATATCACGCTCCGCCATAAGGCAAAAAATCTTACTCGGAGAAAACTTGGCTAAAGATCGGAAGGCTAGTTCTTTTCCCATCTGCAACGGCGGAAGAGACAAGGGCTAAAGACATGCCGAATGCGGGCGGGAAAAGATTTAGTCGAAAGTCGGAAGACATCACATCGGAAGCCAAATGACTTTCCTAGCCACAACGGCGGAAAAGAAACGGCTAGGGTTACGCGACTAAAAGGTTAACACGCATCGGCAGTCGGAGCACTTTATACTTCGGGTGCTAAGCCGCAACGGCGGAAGAGGAAACGGCTACGGCTTCCGATTAAACAAAAATGACACCCGATCAATAGAAAAAAGTAAGTGTTCGGAGAGTTTTAAAATTCAACAATGGTCAAAATACATTTCACCTCCGAAAAAATGGCCTTTCAAAAACCATCAGCAAAACCAAACTCACAATTGGTGACCCAAACAACCTCAGACACATGCAACCTCCGAAAACAAGCCGAGAGTCAAACTTTTAAAATCATCCAACATTAAAGCATGACCAAAAGGTTCAAAGGATCCAACGATTAAAAACGACGCTAAATCATGCGGAGGGGCCCAGAATTTAAGAAATTTGGGGAGAACGGTTGCAGCTGCAACAGAACCCCAAAGTCAAGAATGCCTATTTGTTGGGTATTCAGAAGATTCCAAAGGGTACAAATTTATCAACATGAGCACTCAAAAAGCCTTCATTTAAAGGAGTGTTCAGTTTGAAGAAGAGCCTATGCCAACAACATAAATTGGAGGATCCTCTTCAACTCTACCATCTCTGATTGTAAGTGAAGACTCTAATAAGTTTTCTGATTCTAATATGTCTGATAATGAAGATTTAATTGTAGATCCTAACATTCCCACAAGACCAAAATTGGCAACAAAGACCATTCAAGCAGTTGAGGAACTAGTTGGTAATCCTAGTGATGCTAGAAGAACTAGATCTCAATTCGAGAGTGCACTTTCTGTCAAGGACCCATGCTTTGTTGAAAAGTGGTATATGATGATTGAATCTGATCCACAAACATATGAAGAAGCTTTAGAAGATCCACTATGACAAACAACCATGAAAGTAGAATTCCATCTGCTTCAGAAATTAAATAAATAAAAACATGGGAACTAGTCAATCTTCCACCAGGGAGAAAGCTAGTGAAGTGCAAATGGGTATTCAAGACAAAGTTTGTTGTTGATGGATCTCCTCTGAAGTATAAGGAAAGGTTAGTGACAGAGGGCTTCTCCCAAGTCCAAGGCATTGACTACAATGGAGACCTTTGCACCAGTGGAAAATATGGATTCTATAAAACTAGTTTTGGCCATTGCAACTTCCAAGCAATGGGGGTACAGAACATGGATGTGAAGAGTGCCTTTCTACATGGAGATCTCAAAGAAGAGATATATATGTAGCATCTAGAAGGTTTTTTTACTAATCCACCTCTTGTGTACAAGTTGAATACATCATTATATGGGCTAAAACAAGCTCTTAGAGCTTGGTATCCCAAGATCGATGGCTTTCTGTTATCACAGAACTTTTGTAGATGCAAGTCTGATCCAAATGTCTATTTGAAGTTGATTCATGGTTCAATCGTTATTATTGTCTTGTATGTGGATGATCATTTGATGACAGGAAGTTACATGAAAGAAATTGATTTCTTGAATGATGCTTTGAACCATGCCTTCTCCATGACCTATTTGGAACTATTAAGCCAATTTTTGGGGCTTGAGATTTCTCAATCAGATCTTGAAATCAAAGTATATAAGTCCAAATATGCTTCATACCAGCTAAAAAATTTAAAATGAAATATTGTAACCAAATCAAGACTCCCTTCCTCTCAGGAGTTAAGCTTGAAGAAGCAAAATCAACTCCCTTGGAAAACAATACTATGTACAAACAACTAGCTAGTTGTCTTCTCTATCTGACTCACGGTAGACCTGATATTTCTTATGCAGTAAGTGTAGAATCTAGACATGTGGAGCAACCACATGATACCCATTAGAGGGCATCAAAGAGAATCTTGCACTTTGTGCAAGGAAGCAAGACACATGGGATTCACTATGTTACAAAACCTGACCCAAAGTTAGTTGGTTTTACTGACTCTGATTGGGCAGGTGCTAACATTGATAGAAAATCAACTTCTAGATATGTGTTTATGCTTGCAAATGGACCAATCATCTGGTCAAATAAAAAGAAAAGTGTCATTTCACTTTCTTCTACATAGGCATAATACAAAGGAGTTGTAAATGCAACTATTCAATATGTATGGTTACAAGTGTTAGAAAATTAACTCTAAAGGTCCTCTTTATAGTTTTGATTTGGAGTGATAAAGAGAACATGTAATTTGTCCCTTTGTGTATATTTATGTATAAAGTGGAATTATATATAAATAAATGATGTTTTGTACTTTATTGTATTGGGTCTCACTTAAATGACATTTAACTAGTATAAATCCATCTTAACTATGGCTCTACCAAGCACCGAGAGGGATCAAGTTCTTTTGAGGTGCAATCCCTTTTTAATTTAAAAAAATGTCTAATAAGTATTCTTACTTGGGAGGGAAATGACCAACTTGCTTAAGTAATTTCAAAATAGGGTAAATACCAATAGAAGAATGAGCTCAGTAACATTAATGATCATATAATCAAATAGTTTTCCAAAAATAATCATAGAATCAAATAGTTTTCCAAAAACTGCTTTACTTGTCTTTCTTTAAAACTAATAATGAATATTAAGAGTAGTCAATGAGTAAAATAATCCATATAAAATTTTAAAATCTAGATTTATTGGAATTTGAAAAACATTTTACCATCAAATGAAGATTTTAAACATTTATCTAAATGTTTTTGAGAAATGACTTGTTATTCTCTATAACTAAAAATGAACATTTACGTGTTAGGGTTAACCTTGACTTGGGAGTGAGTAAGGATGTTTCTTGGTTGTTGTATTTGCATTTAAAGAACCTTATAAATATGGTTGTAATATTCTATTGTAATCGCTATTACTCTGTAAATTATTTTCTATCACATATTTTATTCCTAACATTATGTCTACTTAGGTTTCAAGTTAACGAAATTTTAAATTGAAATTTGATATATAATTACATAAATGTGTTTTACAATTTAGCTAATTTTAAATTAAATTTTATATGTTCTTAGTTTTATAATTTTTCTTTTTACTAAAGTCAATTGAATTTTACTACTAATATTTTACTACTAAGTTTGCAAGATTGTGAGTATTGCCCTAATATGGTTGTATATTTATATGAGTATAATATTTTCTATTTTTTTAGTTATAACCGACATGTTATAAGTTTTTTTATTTTTTACTTATTATTATTATTATTTTTATTGAGCTGACATGTGCCACGCCAACATTACAGACGTGACACATCTCACCCATTTGAGCTGTAAAAAAAGCGCCTCTCGGTGCAATAATTATAATGAGTTATTCAATGAGGGTGCATTTAATGATGACCATAGATCTTGTAAATGAATCTCAACCACATATTAGGTGGTTAGAGAAGTAGTTACATTTTTTTAAGTATAAAACTAGGGTTAAAGGACAAATTACAAACACCATCAATGATGTGAGAGAGAGAGAGAGAGAGCCCTAAGTTGGAACGATTCCCAATGCAAGCATCAACAAAGTACAACCGCATTTAATGCACTTGTCAGATCCGTATAACACAAGTGTGAGGAGAATAAATCGAGGAAAAAGATACAACTATCTGACAAGGTCGTAGTGCATTAATTGCAAGTTGGGCATGATTCCCGAGGCAGCAGTAAAGTGAAGAAAAGTACAGTTTGTACAGTTTGCATGTGGTGGATCCATACACTTCGTACAGACACATGTGAAGGTACATCGAACTGTACAACACTCTTTGAGGTGATTTTGGGTTATTTTTCCTGTGAGGGTTAGAAGAAATTTTTTTCATGTGTTGTTGAGAAAAATTATGAGATTCTCTTTTTAATGATAACTTCTTCTTTCTAGAGTTTTCCCCAAGAGTTGGGGTTTTTCTCAGTCTTTAACCAAAAATCTGTGTATTCATGTGTGAATGATTGCTTCAGTCTTGAAAAATTCTTGAGTTGGTGGTTTATATTTCAAATTTAAGATGTAAATTTTTAATCATAAACCCTAGTTTCTCAAGTGTTTGACATAATGTCTAAATGAGAGAATTCATATTTATGTCTAAATTTCTTCATGGTATCAGATCTAAGTCCAAGTTGAGGTTATTCAAGTTTTGAATCACAAACGGAATTGTGTTGTCTTTCAGTTTAAGATTTGTTGTAAGTTGTTGTCTTCATATGATGAATATTAGGTACGGAGATCGATTGGATGGCATATCCAACTATATACCTTAAAAATTGAGGATAACTGCAGTACTCAAAGAATGGAAAATCTGGAGCTTTGCAAGCACAGTAATGACGAAACCCACATACAAGGATGCATTAGAAGAATTTGAAGCCTTGGAAGCCAAAGCTCAGAGGGTGATGCTAGACTGGGTAAAATATCATCTCATCCCTCATTTGACAGAGAAAAAGACTGCCAATGATATGTGGGATGTCTTGAAGCAACTGTTTGAGGAAAAGAATGAGAATTGGAAGATGGCCTTGAAAGACAAGTTACACAATATAAAGATGATAAAAGATGAAAGTGTAACTTCTTATCTGACTCGAGTGGCTTTAATCAAAGACAAGTTAGCAGCGATAGGAGAGACCATCTCAGACTCAAAGTTGGTAAGGATAGCCCTGAAGGGCTTTACCAAGAGATGGGAGGTCTTTGTCAAATGTATTGTTGGTAGAGAGAAACTTCCGGATTGGTCCAAGATGTGGGTTGATTTCACCCAAGAGGATATTCGAGAAGGAGCTTTGGGTGGGAAAGTCGGCGAGGAGGTAAAGCAGAATGTTGCACTTACAGCGAAGACAAACAAGAAAAAGAAATACCTCAGTCAGATCAAGTGCTACCATTGTGGACAAATGGGGCATTATGCCTCGAAGTGTCCTGAGAAAAAGATTGTGAAGAATGAAAGAGATGTGGCAGCCTCTGCAGTAGTAGAAGAATATGCCAAGAAGTTTGAGCAAGAGTTTTCTCTTGTCTCAATTGATTCTAGTGTAGGGAGTTCTACCTTTGAGCATGTCTGGGTTGTTGACAGCGGTGCATCGAAACATATGACTAGAGTATATGACTCTTTTCAAACAATCACAATGTCGAGGTCGGGACACTTCATTCAGACAGATGTTGATAGTACCCATATTGCTATACAAGGGGTTGGAACAATCAAGTTCCAACTAGACCTTGGAGAGTTCCTGGATATTCATGGAGTATTGTTTGTACCTGGGATGAGAGTGAGTAAACTGTCAGTTTCAGCATTCGAGGATGATGGCTATGGGATGATGATCAGGTCTGGTCATATCTTCTTGTATTGAAGAGATGAGCTAGTTGGTACCACCATCTTATTGGGTGATCGCAAGGACAGATTATATCATTGATAGTTTTAGGGGCTATATATAGCCCATGGGCTATATTAAGGGGGTTACAAAAATTTAGTGGGCTATTTTCTTATATGGAGAGGGTTTTTCCTGCTAAAATATATTCGCCCAATATTTATTAGAAAAAAAAATTAATAAAAAACAGATAGCCTTCTGTATATTAATGAGGAAAATGACAATAATTATTTTCGCGCTAGCAAAATCTTCCTCCAAACTATCTTTCACCCCCCAATTTCTAGATAAATTATAGTGAAATCATTCTTTCGCCCCTAATTTTTAGTAATGGAGGATCCCAAGGGTTATTTCGCACTCCATTTTCCTTGTAATTTAGGCATATGGTTGCATTCACCTATATTTTTAGTCAATTTCATGTGCTGCTTACTTTAATCCTTCGATTTCCAATATTGGAGGGAAAATCAAGGGCTATTTTGTTCTATACAAAGACTACAGTGATTCATGATTCACCCACATTGCTTTGCGCTTGCAAGGTGAAAGTTTTGGTTGATGTGATTCCTCGTTTCATTCTTAGTTGTATGGACTTCTTAATATCCGCATAACATCTCTATTGCTGAAAGCTCGGGTCTTGAAGGGGGCATGCCGTATATGCAATTTATTAGAGAATAAAAACTAACATTAGTCATTTTATCCAATAATTAATGTGCTATGCTTTTTATCATGATTCTTATGCTCTTTATCCATAGTTACAATATATTACTATATTGTAACTTTACCTTTTATAATGCTTTTTATCATGGATTCCTTTTGAGGCCCATTGAATTCTAGGGAACTCTTGATTTTTGGGGCTCATTTGGTGTTATTAGGTTTTTATTCTATCCTAGGAGTATTGGTTTCATGAAAGTGTTGTAGATCCCAAAAGACATGGCTTATTTTATGCCTTGCCATGTTTAGACTATCGATTGAAATTTATATGTTGTTAGTGGATGTTATTTTTGATGGAAAGACACCACATGGTTTTGATATATTTAAACTGAATTTGACCCAGTTGTTTAAAATGTGATTTTATTAGGATCTTGCTCTGTAATTATTATTGGATCCAAGGCATTAATGAGAGTGTATATGTTCATATTTTATATCTATTATTATTGATGTTTGGGATGTTTGTAATATAAATGAATGCACACTGATTATAATGGTGGGGCTACAGTGGAATGGTCATTATTTTATGTCTTCTTCAAGAGTTTTCGAAAGCGATCTAGTAGATTTTTTTATTTTACTGAGAAGTTCGTGACTAGAAGATTTTTGTATTCACATTGCAAAGTTTGTCATTTTTATTTCTGACCTAAATTTGTTGGATTTGATACTTGTTTTATGATATTTTTTTTGTAAGGATCATTCAGAAGTAAAATGTTTTTTGGTGATTTGTTTTTATGTGTAATTTCTATCGTCATCCAAAAATGGATAGAGTTATGTATGATAAATATATGATTTAGTTGGAACATGATACTTCGTTTCCATCATGATTGTATAAAATATGTACAAGGCATGTTTGATCTGAGATGTAGACATTATGCTATTTGATATCTAGTCTTTTGCATTCAATGAGGGTGCTAAAAATATTTTACCACATTTTGCATGCTTTCAAAAATTTGAAGGACATGGATACAAGCACCTCCTCAGTTTATCTGAGAAATGTATCATTTAATAGAGTATTTCTAATGATATGTGTGATAATGCATTAATTTGCTTTCTATTCTTGCTAGTGTATGTTATTATTTCTAATAACCATTGCAAGTTTTTAACTATCTCTAAAAATTCTAAATCAAATGACAAAATTCATATTTTGATTGTCAACAAAAGAAAGGAAAAAGTGGCATATGTATAAATAAACAGATAAGCAAGTTATTTTTTTCTTAGAGGGTAGCTTAAAAATGAGAGAATTGGAAAAGAAGCTAATTGGGAATTCATACACTATATTAAGGTTACAGGTCTCGATAATACCCCATGTTGTAATAATGGTTCATGGGTGCCATAATCACTCCACAGTGCAAAGTGTTCAATTTTATCAGTTTGTTGGGTCCCCACATGGCTGTTGAACCATTAAGGGACGAGATAAAAAGTGGAGCCCCCACTTTCCCTAAATCTAGTTAGTGTAGTTGTGTTTCACCAACACCTCTAGTTGTGAGTGACCCAATATTGCTTATGAAATGTATAAATAAATCCCCCCTCTCCTTATTCATGCATTTGTTAATTTGAGGGTTTAGGGTTGAGAGAGTCGAACTCTAGAATATGGTATTTTATTGCACTACCTTGGTAATCTGTAGAATAAAAAGTCGAGTCTTCCCGGCAAAAGATTCACCAATATGTTACAAGGTTTTATAATTTGGTGAAAGATTCACCAATTTTTTAGAATATTTTTGAACTCGGTGAAATATTTGTCAATATTTTACAATATCGTATAATTTAGTGAAAGAATCACCAAAATTTTACAGGATTATATAATAACATGAAATATTAGCCAAAAAATTATATATACATATTATATTTTTGATAAATTAGCCTTTAAATTTTCCTCTATATTAGATAGATTCGCCCATTTATTATACATATAAATTTTGGGTGTGTTCTTAAAATTATCCCTAGATTATATGTCTTGAGAGGGCATGTTGTACGACCAAGAGCAAGAGCAGGAGGATGGGTTTCGAAGTCAGAGAACGAGGATGATGCTACATTTGATAGATATGGACCTGAAGAGGAGAGTGACTCTCCCCAAAGCACTCGCAGGAGGCTCAACCAATAAAGTGATGGTGTAGTTGAGCAGGTTGATGGGACTCAGGGTGACTCTCTGGCTTCACAATTTCAGTTCGAGGTAGAGCATCTATTTCCGAGATTGATTCCAGAGCAAGAGGGAGCTGTTGCAGGATTAAGAGATGGAGATAGTGCTGGTGACCTTCCTCGTTAAGAGGGAATGTTAGAAAATTAACTCTGAAGGTCATCTTTATAGTTTTGATTTGGAGTGATAAATAGGACATGTAATTTTTCCCTTGTGTATATTTATGTATAAAGTGGAATTATATATAAATAAATGATGTTTTGTACTTTATTGTATTGGGTCTCACTTAAATGACATTTAATAATTAAAGTGAATTACTATTAAATGAGGGTGCATTTAATGATGACGCTAGATCTTGTAAATGAATCTCAGCCACAAATTAGGTGGTTAGAGAAGTAGTTACATTTTTTAAAGTATAAAACTAGGGTTAAAAGACAAATTATAAACACCATCAATGAGGAGAAAGAGAGGAGATTGAGATTGAGAGAGAGAGAGAGAACCCTAAGTTGGCATGATTCCCAATGCAAGCAGCAGCAAAGCACAACAACATTTAATGCACATTCCAGATCCGTACAACACACATGTGAGGCACGAAAACCAAGGCAGAAGGTACAACTGTCTGACAAGGTACTACTACATTAATTACAGGTTGGACACGATTCTCGAGGCAACAGTAAAGTGCAAAAAAGTACAATCCATACAGTCTGCGTGTGTGGCGGATCCGTACAATCCGTATAGGCACGTGTGAAGGTACATCAAATCGTACAACACTGTTTGCACAGAAATCGAGGTAATTTACTGTTGAAGTGATTTTGGGTATTTTTCCTGTGAGGGTTGGAAAAAAAATTATGTGTTGGTGGGAAAAATTCTGATATTCTCGTTTTAATGATGATTTCTTCTTTCTATGGTTTTCCCTGGGTGTTGGGGTTTTGCCCGGTCTTTGACCAAAAATATCTTTGTATTCATGTGGGAATGATTGCTTTAGTCTTGGAAAATTCTTGAATTGGTGGTTTATATTTCAAATTTAAGAAGTAAAATTTTAATCATAAACCTTAGTTTCTCAAGTGTTTGACATAATGTGTAAAAGAAAAGTTCCATATTAAGTCATTGAATTTCTTCAACAAGGCATACTTGGAGAGTTTGGGATCGAATCTGACATTTTCACTATGATCTTTTCTGACAATCAAAGTGTTATTCAAATCTCAACAGACCATGTACAGAGGCAGAGAGCCAAACACATAGAGTTCCACATGCACTACATCAAAAGACTTGTGCACGATGAGCTCATTGCTCTGCACTATTGCGCATTTTCTACGCAAGTTGCATACATCTTCGCCAAGAAATTCTCTGAGAAGACATTCAAAAATCTCAAACCACTACTTGGGATAGCTGATCACATGGTGAAGATTGATTGAAGACAATATTTCACAAATTTTGTTTCATGTTCATGTTTTGAGGGAGGATTTTCCCCTTGTGATTTTGCCTCTTTCTTTATTTTTCATGAAAATACAGTATGTAAAGAGTGACTAAGCCTTGTTGCTACGCCCTATATCTCTGATATATTTATGATATTTCACATAAGTCAGGTTTAAGGGGGGGTGTTAGAATAATAAAAAACCCATTCCCATACTTTGGATCCATTAATTAATCATTTTGATTAATTTCTTAGGTCCTATACTAGCTAGTTGGCATCCACTTGCACCACTTGGCCAAAACTTGCCAAAATTGCTTTCAGGAGCGCCTTTAAAAGATCTTCTAAGATTCTAACAACTACACAAATTGCCCAGTTTAGCAAGTGTGCTTTCCTGCCTTATCCATACTTAGACTGCTTTTCAACAGCTTTAAGGTAAAAAGGTGAAAGCTAGTAACATAGAAACTGCGATGTTTTTGCTCAACTCATCTTCCTTTTTCTCTCTTGAAAGCATGAGTATATTGACTTCCCATCACTTATTAGTTGTCATACATCATTTAGTCAATTCATGACCTTCCTGGACTGATTTGGAAAGTGTTTTATGCACCTAGGGGGATTTCTAAGTTTTAGTAAGCATGTTATTGTGAGGATTCAACATGCCTCCTTCGGCATTTGAATCTCTATTGTAATGATATGTTTGGAGAACCTATTTCTATATAAGGTTGGCTAATGTACACTTATGCAATGCAAGTTAGTGTTATGCACCAATTTTAGTCTCCAATTTTGAGTGGATCTTTGCATGTCTTCTAGCATTTTTTGTGAGATTAATTGATTTGAGTTTGGGTTTAATTTCCATAGGTTGGTTTAGTCTCATTCCATGAAAAAGAATACATAGAAAATTCTAGGGCAACATCCCATGAAATATCTAGGCATTCTAAGAGTGCTACTAGGAATCCTAAACATAATGTCTCACCACCTCAAGCAACCACAAGTCCCTACTTATCTAAAGAATCAAGGAGCAGCACATAAATGTATTCGAATAGACATCATAAAAGAAGACATATGGAGAAAAATTTGTGTTAGTTTTTCTACTTTAAATTCAAGTTGATTAGGATCTTAATGTGCAAGAATAACAAGCAAAACAAGATACATAAGGTGCGCAAGACACAAAGATTTTCCTCGGGGAAACCATAAAGGAGAAAATCCTGCAAACTTTCTCATGATAGTTTCGTCACTAATACAATATCACAA
>LPNX010479352.1:217808-234461 GCA_001517045.1 Pseudotsuga menziesii
CAAGGTTGACTTCACCTAGGGAGACTCAAAAAATACATTTAATTATATTAAACTAGGGACTACTTCCCCGACTTACAACGAAGGTTTTACCTCAATGACCATACACAATAATGACATCCAAAACTGAGAGAAGACATCTCTGATGGGGGTACAAGAATATACAATGATAATATACAACAAAATATCTTCCAAAGTTACAATTACAACAACACTCCCTCTTAACTAGGAAGGTATTCTCTTGCCACAATCATCAACACTTATGGTTAGGCCATCATCACCGAATCATCATTGTCGTTGTTGTTGGAGTCCTCATCTTGTCCATCATTGATTAGTGACATTTGTCGCATCTATCCATCATAGGAATTTTTTACACAGCCAACCTTGTTTCATGTTAGCTGTACGCATAGCCCTCATCTAGGTTTTCATCATATCCATGAGCAAGCCATCGTGTAGGTACAACCCAAGACCATACATTACATTGCCACTACAATCACCTGCATCTCTTACTGTCGTCTTGTTGTATCTGGATCATCTCATCATCATACGCGGAGAGCAGCCTAGATGTACACTATATGTCCAAAAGACCACATGTGTTCTACCAACATAGGAGCATGCCATGACTCATTACGTCTCAAGGACAACTTCTGTCTACCACTATGCAAGAATCGCCTAGGAGCACACCAAGTGCATTACATCTCTCCATGGTCAACCCACGTTCTACCGGCATAGAAGCACATCAGGATTCATTACGTCTCAAGGACAACCTGCATCTACCACTATACGAGAATCGTCTAGGAGCACACCAAGTGCCTTGTGGCAGGTGGACATCTAATTGTCTCCAGCAAGGGAGCACGCCAGAACTAATTACATCCAAGGACAACCTACGTCTACCACCATGCGAGAACCGTCTCCAGCATGGGAGCATGCCAAGACTGACTGCGTCCAGGTACAACTTGTGTCTACCACCATGCGAGAACCATCTCCAAAATGGGAGCACATCAGAGCTGACTACGTCCAGAGACAACCTACGTCTACTACCATGCAAGAACCATCTCCAGCATGTGAGCATGCATGGATTGATTATGTCCAGGGACAACCTGTTGTTAAATATGTGAACTATTGATCTACAGGAAAATATGAAAGTTGTAGGAAGGGAACTATGCAGTGGTATAATCAAAGAGAATGTACACTGAACAGGAAATTCATGCCACAAATTTCAGAAAAATTGGACAAGAATTGCTCAGATAATCACAACATTAATCTTCATTCATTAATCAATTATACAATGATTAAACAATAAAAATAATTCGAATCATGGGGATAGGATTTGAATCTACTAGCTCAAGTTGCTTGAATAACTAACTTGGTGTGTTTAAATCATTGCTAGAACTCACTAGTCTAACTCTGGATGTCTAAATCAGTCTACAATCAATTAATCAATGAGGTAGGTGGGAAAAATGTGCCACTCTCCCTTCATGCATGCAAAACTAGCGCTAGGCTAACTGATTGTAACTAGAGGTTGACTCAGCATAACTACTTACCAAGCACAACTAATTGATGGAGGCTGGTGGTGGTACTCAGAGTGGGCTCCTGTATTATAGGGATTGGTCTCATAGGCACATAAACCCATGCATGCATATGCAGTAAGTGGCAGATAACCTCTATGTGTGTCCCCCACACTCTAGTACAGTAATAATTACCCCCTAAGTTAAGCAAATAGACAAAATAGACTATATTGGACAAATGAGGATTAATTAATCCTAACACCCCCCCTTAATCCTAACTTTGGACAACTTCGGTGCTAGTAACTAGGCCAAAAGTCACCCATACAAACTAAAATGACATAAAATATTGCTTAATAAACTAAGGAAAATGGGGAAAACCTAATGGGGACGCCCCCCCCCCCCCCCTCAAAATAAGCAGGAATCAAGAAACAAGCTATACTTCTTAAGAGAATTTTTCTCTGCGCAAAAACTTGTGAAAAAATTGTTGCAATTTGAAACTCTGTGGAGCAGCGACGTAGAATCATGGCTCTTATGTGCATCAACATCCTGGGACTGTGCATGTGAACATTTCCATCTTCTTCCAATCTGTTGAATGTTGTTTTTGTCTCTTCTTTCTGGAGGAGGAATGGAATGATCCATTTTGTTCATCAGTGAGCCAAATTGTGGATCAATCTTCATCATCAAGTAGCATCTCTCTGGAAGTTTGTTGCACCACTATGTAGGTAGCGAAGTTGTGTGAGAGAGTGCAACATGTTCATTCTGATACTGGGACCTCGTTCTTCTTCTATCACCTGGATCCCCATCAACATTCAATGTTATCTTCTAATCAGTCAAGGGCCTCACAAATCAGCTAAAACATGAGTGAGTTGTCATGGATAATGGAAAAACATGCTAATCCTGGAATCTAGAGAGAAAATCATGGAGGATGGGTTTGCAACAAAAGATAGCAGTTTCCTAGTTGACTAGCTTTACCTTATCCACTGGAAAACTGTAATAAAGCAGTATAATGGTGCAAGCGAATGCCAACTATCTAGGCTAGTAAGTAGGAATTTAATAAAAATTTATTAAATATTTTTATCCTAAGTATGAAGTGGTTTATAATATCCCAACACACCCCTTTAAGTATGACTTTATGATGATATGTCTGAAATAATCAGATGCATATAGGTCCCAACAACAAGGCTATGGTCACCCTTTACAATTATTTATGTCCAAAAAAGTGAGAAAATAGGCAAAACCACATGGGTAAAATCCTCCCTCAAAAAAGGACAAGGCACAAAATTTGAAATGTCTTCAATATTTCTTTATCTTCACTTTATTGAGATGAATGAACTGCTTCTGATGAAAGACTTTGATGAAAAATTGTAGACTCCATGATCATGTGCTAGAGTGTAGAATCTGCAAGAAAGAAGAGGAGAAACTCCTTGTATCCCATCATCTAATGAAGTAGGAGCATTCTCTGAATGCTTCTTGCTACTAACAAACTCTGATCCGCAAAAACAATCTGAAAAGGAATACTCATTCCCAAAGAGTAGAAAAATCAACACAAGCAGTTCTTTGTATAGCTGCAAAATGGTGATGTGGATAACATATATTTCTTCCAATTTGATGTAGAACCTTCCCAGATCTAATATGAGGCTAGACTTTGATATATAAGAAATATTTTCATATGGAACAACAAAGACCAAAGGTTCAATGTCTCCATGAGGATATAGGGCTAGACTAGGATAAGTATGGGCAACTGGGAAAAACCGATGAGTGTAAAAATCTGAATGATGGAAGGACTTGAGATCTGACCCATAAGTGTTTAGAACAGATCCAAACATGTGTAAGATAAGTCCAATGATGACTAAGGTCATGTATAACCAACCAGTGAATAACAGACAAGACTAGAAACCATTTGATATAAGTATCACTACATAAGAAACTGATGAGGAATTAACTAGTGAACTTGGGGTTTGTAGTCTTAGGAATATTCAAAGGTATGGTAGATGGTATGGATGGTGGTATGGGTGGTGTCATGACATGCATATCATCCTGTAAATATGCTTCTAAATCAGAATTATTATCACTTGAATGGAGTGAGGAAGAGTTGCTTAAAGACAATTTAAGATCTAGTGAAAAATCACAATCATTGGGAGATAAATCTAGGAGACTGATTGGTGGATTATCAAAGAAAGAAACTGAGATTTATGATTCTAATATATCAGATAGTAAATCTATATCAGAGTTGTGAGGAAAGGATTTAACTATGGCACTTAAGGCATAGTTTATATCACCTTGAACAACGCACTATGATAGTGTTCGAAAGAATCGACAGCCTTCTCTGGCTCATCTAGAACTTCGATGTTGTGCTTCTCAAGAAGCTGAGACATGATGTCCATCTTTTTCTTGAAACATTTCTTCTTGGATGTACTTCCTTTCTTCTTGACTTTCTTCATTGAACCTTCATCAATAGACTTCGAACTTTCATCTTCAAAATTTGACTTTGGCTTCTTCTCTTTCACAATTTGTTTCTCTTTAGATTTGGTATTCTTGCTACATTGAACTATGAGAGCATGATCATTGCCCTCGAAAGATCTAAGAGCACCCATCTAGATCAATTTATCTTGCTTCTTTGTCAGTGAATCAAAGAATGTACTCAAAGAAGGCATTTTCCAATTAGAAATAGAAAGCCTAGTAGCATGAAAATTAGACACAAAAACTGAGTATTCAGGACTCGATTTTGATAGAATGGAAAAGATCAATTGATCTTCTTTCTTCTCAATCCCACATTGCTTGAGCTATAGAACAAGTGACTTGAATTTGGTAAACAAACTCTCAAATGAATTGAAACTGCTTGGACTCTATGAAAATAACTCATTCTCCAATTGATGCGCTCTTATCTCATCTTGAACTCCAAAGAGAGACTCAAGTTTGGTCCATACTTGGTTTGGAGTGGTCAAACAATCTAGATGAAAGAGTAGATCAAGGGAAATAGAGAGGCAAAGCAATCCATAGGCTTCATCCAACCTATTATGCCACTTAGCTTTCTCAAAAACAGAACTTTATTCATTTTCTAAAGCCATAGAAACTCTATAGGCGTAATAGAATGCCAATTTTGGCTTTCCGTTCATGATAGTTGAAAGGAGTCAAGATCATAACTGAAGAAGAATCCATATTGAATGTTGATGCGCTCAAGAAGATACTCTCTATAACCTGCGCAAATAAAACTAGGAGAAAATCTTGTAAGCTTAATAACAAGCTCTTCTTTAGAGAGGAATTGGAGACTGGATGATCTAATAGAGAGAATAGATAACTCCTCAACTCTATGGAACTTGAACAACCTTGCGCTCTGATACCATGTATAAATTGTAGCTCTTATACCATGTAGAAATAGAGCCTTAATGCAAAGAAGAAGCACAGGAGGTAGATCTTGCTACAGGATAATTCTCATAAGCATGCACAAGGAAAATAAAGAGAAGATAGAGAGACTGAATCATATGAAGAAGAGATGAATATTGGAGTGTATCATTTCATTTATTGATGATGAATAATAATGTACATAACTAGTATATCCCTCGTAGGTAAATTCGAGTTGCATAGGAGACAACTCATGCTAGCTCAAAAAGAAAACTTACTAAATATGATAAACCCCCATAGATGGCTAAAGCACTCTCCGAATCAGTCAAGGACCTTACGAATTAGCTAAAGCATGAGTGAGTTGTCATAGATGACGGAAAAACATGTTAATCTTGGAATCTGAAGAGAAAATCATGGAGGATGGTTTGGCAACAAACGATAGCAGTTTCCTAGTTGACTAGCTTTACCTTATCCACTGAAAAGCTAGAACAAAGCAGTATAAAGACAAAATCTGCAGGAAGGCGCACATGGGGTATATATGGCAAGTGTTGACCAAATGGTGCAAGTGGGTACCAACTATCTAGGATAGTAGGTAGGAATTTAATAAAAAATGATTAAATATTTTTATCCTAAGTATGAAGTGGGTTTATATATCCCAACACCAAATACCATTGACAAAAAGATCAAGAAAGGCTTAAAAATATGACTTGAATGTCTATCCACTAAACTTTCAACCATATCTCCAAAGAACAACCATCCCAATGAGATTTTGGCTTTAACTCCTTTGTAGCCAGCGCCCAAACAAATTTCATGTAACCAAATTTAACAGTTTAATGGAAAATGGTCTCTCCTCTTGTTTGCACAACACAATGACTCAGACAATCCATCCTCTCATTCTGTCATTGTCCCAAGTCAAAAGTTTATTAGTTAAGGCAATCCAAAGAACAATTTTTGCTTTAAGAGGACCTTTAGCCTTTGAAAAAGGAGACCACCACCAAACACAAGCTTCTTATCGTCCTACCTCAATAGTCGCACATACCCAAGCTTTTCCATAAAAACACCTGAAACATGGGTTTTTGACCACATACCGAACGATCCAAAGACTCCTAGAGTTTAAAACGTGCCAAATTGGCCTACCAAATATACTTTTGGTTTCTTTGTAGACCTAATTCCATTACTTCCCTCCAACAAAAAAGTGTCATTTTCCTCCACAACCACATCTCTAATATGAAAAATACCATGAGTGTGAAGAATCTCAATCATATCCTTAGGAAGAGTACAGCCATACTTAGCACCTATCCATGGATCCTCCCCAGTAGGAATGCTTCTACCATCCTCAACCCTCCATGCAGTCCACCTCCCAACCAACACAAAAGCATCTGAGAAAGACTTCCAAACTATGGAAGAAGATTTCTTCGATTTTTGTTCCAGTCTAAACCATTCCTCTACAAATCTTTCTTTCAAGTATTCTGATCTCAACCATTTACCCCATAAGGTGTCATTATAAAGAATTCTCCAAGGTAAAATCCGACCAAGACTTTCACAAAAAGAGGTAAATTCTTTAGATCCCATCCACCCTGCTTCTTCGAGAGAGCCAACTTCGTCCATTTAACCAATGCAATACCTTCCTTTAACCTATTCCCTGACCATAGAAAGCTGAAACATTTCTTTTAATTTCAATCGGGATTATTTTGGGAACTTTAGCTATGGATAGCCAATAGACAGGGATGCTTTCCAACACCAATTTGATAACAACCAGTATGTTTCCCCTTGATAAGCATTTATTAAACCACACATCAAATTGAGCTTCAATCTTTTGAAAGAACCATAGCTAATCTACAATTTTGTAATTAGTGGGGTTTACCCTGATCGGGTTGACTGGTCATTTTTATCTTAATATAGTAATTATTTCAACATTAATATAGTATGGTACTTGTCTTTTTTCTATATTATTTATTTCAACACTTTATTATTTTTCTCCTCCTTTAATCAATTCTTTATATTTTAAATTAATTTTTTTTATTTTTGTTTATTTCTTAATAGTTTTTCCAAGTTAGTGGTTTATTAATTTCTATTAACCCCCTAATACTAGAACAAATAAGCCTAATTAACTCACTCATTAATTCCCCCTTTTTTAATTTTTGGTTTCTTAAATTCCTACCTTTTTATATTTTTACTTCCTTTATTCTTGGATCCATCACCATTGCTTTAAAAAAGCTCTCCAATGGCTACTTCTTTGCTACCTATTTATACTCTACTCATTTTTTTCTTACCATATGTAGCTTTTGTCTTTGATTCCCTAAAGATGGGTGGAGCATCCACTCGAAATGTCAATTACCCAAACTTCAACACAGTGAAAATGCAAAAGCATTAACACTATGCATAACTACTATGAAAGCATCCATACTCAAACCTTTGAGAAAAGAATGAAAGCACCTCCCCCATTTACCTTAGCAACCTGTCGTGAATATTATATTACAAGAGGCAAGATTTATTCATATTAAACTTCAATCCTTATTCATATTAAGCTTCGTTCCTATAGCCTTACCATACATATGCAAAATTTCCTTGTACTTTGTGCATTCTGAACATTTCCAACACAAAAAAGAAGCACACCATCAACAAAAAAGAAAATAAGAAAGAGTAACAGTCGTGGAAATCTTCACCCCTTTAAGGTCCCTCATCCTCATGGCATCTTTAACGAACAGACTTAAACCTTCTACTTCCAATAAACAAAGGAAAGGGAACAACAAGCAACCTTGTCTTAGTCCCCTTGAATCCCTAAAAAAGGAAAAAGGTGCTCCATTAAACAAGACAATAAATGAGGTTGATTGAAGACATCCCATTATCCAATTGATAAAAGGATTATTCATCTGTAATTAAAGAAGAAAGACCCTCAAGTACGCCTAATTGACTTTATTGTAATCCTTTACTAAGTCCACTTTCATGACTAAGGTCCATAGCTTTTGATTCACGGTCGAGTGGATCCCTTTTTGCGTAATCACTATTGCATCATAAATTTGCATGTTCTAGAGAAATTGAAATTGTTCTTTAGAGATTACAGCTGACAAAATGGGTTTTAATCTATTACCAATCATCTTTGAGATTGGCTTATAAATCAAATTGCAAAGAGAAATCAGTCGGAAGTCATCAAAGAATAGAGATTCATGTTTTGGGGGGATTGGGGCAATAAAGGTTGAGTTTATAGCTCCCACCACCTTCCTCACCTACTTTGATTCATGAACCACCTTTAACAGATATTCTTTTATAAACTCATTAAAATCCAGATAAAATACCACCAACAAACCATAAAGCCCTGGACTCTTCCCCTTTTTAAAAGAACCAAGAACAAAAAATATTTCCTAACAAGTAACCTTGGCCTCCAAGGCATTCATATCATCGATGGAACCAGTATTAAAATTTCCATAACTTCTCTTATGTTACAGCGCTATGGTTCCCTAAAAAAACCAAAAAAAAATTACCCACCTCCACCTTCGCCTTCTCAAAAAATTTCGCCACAAACCCATCCTGAGCTTGAATGTCCCATATTGAAATGATTTTCTTTCATTGATTGGTGAAATTATGGGAAAACCTAGTATTGTTATCACCTTCCTTAATCCAAATCTCTTTACTTTTTAGTCTCCAAGAGACTTCCTCCTCCAATAGATTTATTTTTATCTTCCAAATATTTTAAAGTGTTAACATCTACTTCCAAGAAAACACCTTTTGAATTGGATAAATACAAGGAACTGATTTGTTCTCCCATGAAAATAAGTCCATATGCATTTTCTTCATATATCCTTTAGCCAACGATTCCATAACTTTTTAAACATTGTATAAATTATCAGTAAATTGTTGCATAGGCAATCCCCCTTCATTAGGGAAAATATGTTACCAGTTCCTTTTGATCAACTAAATAAAATCCTCTGAGATCCAACCATGATTGAATTTTAAAAGACTTGACATCTTTTCTTCCCCATTATCCATATGTAACATCACTGACAAATGATCTGAGATACCCCCTCGTACCAATCTAGGTCTTTAACCTAAAGTTCCCCTCGACCAAATCTTCAAAGAGATGGATGAGATTTTCTACCTGCTCTTGAACCAACCAATTTATCAATGGCTAATCCTGCTTTTGATCAACTGAATAAAATATTCCTCCAAGATCCAACCATGATTGAATTTAAAAGGACTTGACTTCTTTTCTTCCCCATTATCCATATGTAACATCACTGACAAGTGATCTGAGATACCCCCTCGTACCAATCTAGGTCTTTAACCGAAAGTTCCCCTCAACCAAATCTTCAAAGAGATGGATGAGATTCTCTACCTGCTCTTGAACCAAACAATTTATCAATGGCTAATCCTCCTTCAATCTCGGATTCATTCTTCATCTTAACCCTTGACCTTAAATCATAACTCGATTTAAACTACTTATCCAAAAAATCTAGGTTGATCGAAAAGGGTAAACCTATTGTCATCTAAGACGAAGAATGAGAAACATGAGGGATCTCCTAGTCCCCCTTTTCCCCTCCATTTTCTAGTAGAGATTTCTCACACGACTTTTCTAGGAAGACATGCTTTACCAGAGAAATCAAAGGGACATCAGGTCTTGTCACATACCAAAGACCCCCTAGCGAGAAGAACATCCTTTCCAGGGGTCAAACAAGGGAAATGTTTTGATAATAGATCCAATGCACAATCTTTTTGTCATAGGAAAGAGTACGAGAGGGTAGAGATGTAGCTTTTTCAACTCTTTCTAAAATTGAAACCGAGACAATTGGGGGAGAAATCTTGACCTCTTTAGAGATAAATCCTTCTTACTGTCTTAAAATCCCTAACTCCTTTGATCCGCCATCGTTAGATCAACCCGATAAAATTGCATACCCTTTCTTTACCCAAATCTTTTTGGGGTAAACCTGAGACCCCATTGTAATGCACTAGGGGTCATTGAATCTACGTTAGTTTTGAAAATATTTGAAATCAAGAGAGTCCATGTCAGTTATGGAGTCTATGATATTTTCATGTGTATATATGGTCTTTTAAAGGGTTTCATGTGTATATATGTTATGGTCTCGGTACATGGTCTAGGTGCATAGTTTTGTTATATGTTAATTCTAAGGGTCAGTTCATAATTAACTTAGGGGTCAATACATATTCATAAGTTTGTGGTGTCATTATAAAAGTTCTATGCTTATAACACTAACACATATGTTTATCATGATACGATCCAAAATCCCAGTGTCCATGTCAGAATTAGCAATCCAAAGGTCGATTTGAAATCTGTCATTAAATCATGTGGATGGTAAAGTCAGTTTAAGTCATAATGATGACTAGCGTTGAAATCATGTTATCAGTGCATAATCTCCTAAAAATTCGTAGTGTGTGTCTTGTCATTCAGTTATTTTTAAATTTTCCCAATCTACATTAGTGGTCATGATTTCAATGGTTAAGTCAATCATTTTCCTGGGTAAGAGTCGTAAACTAGGGTCTTTTTCTATAATCTCTATATGATTGTGCTCTAGAAAATTGTTGTGAATTCCCTGTAGCAAACACATAGAGTAGACGCCGCAACTCTCTTGTTCGCTGTGAATTTCACAACCGCTACAAATTTGCCAGTTTGTTGCAGTTTTCCTACACCAGATTGTGAGCAAGGGTATTTTACATCACATTATGGCTAAAGAGCAAAAGAAAAAGCACAACAAAGGAGAAGAAATTGTTTGATATGAGCCCCAAGATTTGAAATTGCTAGAATCAGCCCCCTCTTTCGTTGAGTTGTTTCAAAGAGCAAGTTGTTTAGGGTTTTGCTAGAAGCTTCAAGGAGGACACATGGAGGTTACAAAACAATTTCCTCTTAATTATGATGGGGTACAAAGGTTCTTTGGAGTTTTTTGTTTCAAAAAGAACAATTGCAGTTGCCACAGAGATGCCAAGGGCTAGTGAAAAATGGATTTTAAGGGTATGGGTGTTGAAGCTTCTTTTTACAATGAGCTCCTTAAGTCATAATTCAAGGATGAAGGCATGTTTGTTAGGGTCCTAAGACATATTCAAGATCAAATTCATCAGCAGCTGAAGGTTATCCAAAAGTATTTTACATGTGAAGAAAGATTCAACATGGTCTATTACTATCAAATCAGGTTGCTCATACATTTCACAGGTAAAAAAGCTATGAACTTGCCATTTTATCTTCATAGGAGTTTAGGGAAAATGGCAGAAAAGGTCTAGTTGAAGAAGCAACATCATGAAAATTATTTGTTTCATTTTGGGCTAGTTAAATTGTTAGTTTCGGAAGAGTTGAAAAAGAAAGATATGAGTTGGAAGGTTTTTCTATCATCAACAGGGTTTAGCCCTGAAGCCATAGGCACCCCTCATGCTAAGAAAAACACACAATCCCTTGTTCAAAAAACCACTCAAGCAGAAGCAAGTACATTAAAGCAAAAAAGAGGGAAAGAACCAGAGAAGTTAAATGTTCAAGAGCCTCAAGACATAGATAAAACCCCTTATAGTAGTAGGGAAAAGCAAAAAGGTAAGAAGAAATTGGTTTTCACTCCAGTCTCTACACCAAGCAAGCCTCTAACCTTGTGTTGCAGGTGTACCCGTCCCCAGGGGATGGGTTCGCGTCCCCGTCTCGAGTACCGTCCCCAAGTCTCGGAAACCAGGTCGAGGACCTCACAGATGTCCCCTGAAGTCCTCAAGTACCAGAAACCTTTTGACAAAAAACAGGAAACATGGGGACTTCAGGGGACCCCGTCCCCTAATTCTGGGGACTCCAAGGAAACTTCTGTTTGTGAAAATTTTAAAAAATAATTGTTTTATTATTTTTTTTCCTTTTATGAGGAGGGACAAGGTGGGTATGGGTTCCCTACCCTCTTAACAACCTGCGGGCCTTTCCACTCTCCCAACGCACACTTTGTCTTCAGTGGAAGCCTATGATGGCAAAGAGAGGAGACGCTGCAAAAATATTTTTAAATTTGATTAGAGAGCAATTCTCTCTAATCTTTTGCACATTTTTTCCTTGTAAATTGATGTCAAAGTTCAACCACTAATGAATGATGCCAAACAATGATACAACCATGACCATTATGTCTCAGTTGAAGCCCAAATAGAACAATCCAAACTTCCAAATGTCATCAATGTACAAAGTATTTCATGAAATATCTTTTAGAATATAATTAGAGAGCAAATGTCTCTAATTTTTTGCACATTTACTTTTAATCCTTTACTTATAAATTGATATCAAAGTTCAACCACTAATGACTGATGCCAGAAAACGATTTTCAGATGCTCACAATACAGGATATCCCAACACGTTGGAGTATTACATAATACAAACATACAGATATTCAATTAAATGACAATGACAAATCAACTTCAACCAAAAGAAACAGTTAAAATGTGAAAGACATGAGCCAGTCTGGCAATTTAAATCTAAAAAGCTTAATTCAGAAACAATAGTCTTTTTTTTACATCATGTATTCAAAACTGGTGACTTTATAATGCATCATGCTCGAGAGTTGAAGCTCAAACAGGCTACAGTTCGTGTGGTTAAGTTATTCATTGTTCAATGTTTTTTGCATTTTGAATTTTGGATGTAGACTTGTTGCCTGTTGGTGTATGACATTGTGATGGGACATATATCATGAATGATGAATCATGATTGATATGAATACGCAAACAGTAACTTGAATTTCCACTTGGTTTATGTCTTATGACTATCTGATATCATGTTTATACTTGAGGTTCATATGTAATTTCCACTTTATATCAATGACTTATGAACTTTGAAGCAATGTGCATGTTACTTATTGAAATTGAATACTAGGGAAAATGATTTAATTTTTTTATTTTTTATTTCATATATATATATATATATATAGTACCCCAACGTACCCAAGTCCCCTGTTTCAAAAAGTGGCGTCCCTGTCCCCATACCCAAGTTTCTTGGCAACTTCGCTCTAACCAGATCAGCAGCAAAGAAAAATGCTCTAGTTAAAGAGGATGTAATGGAAGAAACCCCACAGGAGCAGCAATCACCAGTCCAGCAACATGAACCAGAAGCTAATGACATGGTTAAAGATCTCAAAATTCAGCGTAAAGGAGCACAGTTAATGGTAGTCCAAGAAAGGAGGAAAACAAAAAACAAAAAGAGGCACACGAGCAGCATGCAGAGAAAATAAAAGGGGAGATGGATAAGATTGAATCTGAGTTGAAGACAGCCAAGAAGACAATCAGAAGATGGTTGACTACAAGAAAGCAAATTTTCAATCTGAAAAAGCAGATCAGAACCCTACAGTCAGAAAATAGGGCATTGAAGGAAGAAATGGAAAAGGTAAAAAGCAAAGTGCCCACATAGAATTTGAAAATTCTTGCAGAAGCAGCAGCTTCAAGGTATTTAAGGTAAGAAGAATGCCCTGTCACCCTAAGTTTTTCCTGATTAAGACAATTTTCCAAACTTGTCTGTTCCTGCATGTAAATATGGAGGAATGTAGAAACCTTAGCCTGTTAATCAAACTTTTGGGACACCAGAGCTGTGGAAAGTGGTTGATCATGTTCATATTCAAAGTTGGGATAACAGGAAAGTTTGAAAAAATGTTTTTCAATCCTAGAAGGTTGGGTGTTGAAAATGCAATGAATCTGTAATTAGTGTTTTACATGTTTCTGGGAATTTTGGTTTTGGGAGCATTAAGAGGTCATTCAACTATTGTTCACATCGAGGAGAATATGCAGGTAACTCGGGATTTCTTTCATTTTGAGTGTCAGCCAATCATTCAAAATGAAGAAAGTGGAGAAACAGAGAATTTGCAGCGTGCTTCTCGCTGCAAATTTTCCTGAAACTGATGATTTGTAGCAGGTCAACTCGCTGCGAATTGTATTGAAAACTTTTTCTAGAAGGTGCTAGTTGTCAAAAGAGATGACACATCATAACTCAAGCTGGAGAATATGAAAATCATGCTCATCCCATCGAATCCTCAAGATCAAACTTGAAGAAAATTGCATCAGTAGTTTTAAATTGTAAACCCTAGCTTGTAAGAGATAGAGTGATTTTGTCTTTAATCTTTCAAAACTGTTTTCTAATTTTGGGAAAATCAGAGGATTTCAAATCCTTCTGAAGTCATGTAATATTTTTGTATATATGGATTGGGAAAGATAGAATCAGGGTTGGTTCGCGTTGCTTGAGAAGAAACTGTTGGCTCCGTAATTTTGAGATTAAATATAATTCCAGACTGGTTTACTCAGCATTTTCTTCAAGGATTCCTGTGTCTATTGTATTTATGGTATTGTGATCATCTCTTTGTATGTTTTTTCTGTGCTACTATTACATTAAATGATTGTTTTCTCTCAATGTTTAGCTAAAAAGTTGTGGTTTTAGAATTCATCTTTCATTTGATGCTCTGAAATCTGTATAGTTAAACATTCCACTGTTTCTTCTAAAATCATCTTGGGATTCATCCTAGATAGATGCCCTAAGCTGATGGTCCGTTGGTCTCCTTTCTACTTGCCATACTACAACAAAGCCTGTTAAATCAGACCTACTGTTGACGTGCGTATTTGACTGAGCACGCAACGAGGGATACGACCCAGACCGGGATCCTTAGGGCAGGCTCCAAGCTGTTTGGGGTAGCCGTTCCCGACAGGTTTAAAGGCTCTGTTGGCCTGGAACACTAATATTCTAACAGTTAAAACTAATGCTACTGATTGTCAATCAAACCTATCTTTTACAAAAGTCAATTCAGGTTATATGCTACAGGATGTTAGACTATCAGATTTAATCAACTTAAATTAATGAATTATAAATACAAAACACAAAAGCTGAAGAAATAAAATACAAACAAAGTTAACACTTTGCACCTACCTGCTATATACATCTTGTACATCTATTTACAAAAGAAAGAAACTGTATATAATTCATAGAGAAAGAATCTGATAGAAATAGTTTTTCAAGTAATATAATCAACAGAAATAAACAATATATAACCCTAATTAAACTATCCTGATCAGGAGCGATAAGAGAGCTTAACCATGAAATCAATTTATGCTGGTAGAATTACCACATGGATGCACTTTGACAATATTCAAATCAGTTTAAACATTAGCCAAGACCATACAGTAATCAATAACACATCATATAAACAACCATATCGATAATTGGTTACACAACACGTCGTATCAGCAAAAATCGAAAACATGCAACATCGATAATCATATAATAGATATATATCTGTAAAATCCTTTAGAGAATTTCAACAAACATGATTAAAGTAAAAGGGAGATCACAAGACTAATAGACATTCCAAACATATGCCAAGTATACAAACTGCACACATATATTGATAACATCACCAGTTTAACAATGTTATGGCTACTGACAGATAGCTGTCCAAAGTCGTAAACACATCAACTCAATCTTGTGGTGCCCCTTCCATAGATTATCGATCCCCCTAACAATTTCGCTATCAGCCCCTTAAATACATTGTAAATTTCCCAAAATACCACTAAGAGCTAATAATAACCAACATTGCAATCCCTAACAGATGTCACATAAAAACGACAAGTGGAACATGTCGTTTTTTATGCATACGCACAACTATTCCATCCATCACATGGGATCGAGGACATAAGCGAAATAACGGCACCTGTAAAACAGTCCTTCCCATATCGATTTGTCTCCAGATACAACGGGATCATCCATATAACCGAAATCCTCAAAATCGGGGGCAAAACAAACTTCATGATACTAACTGTGATACGAAACAAAAGAAACATAATCAACATATAATTAACATAGAGACAAATAAAATTATTAACAAACAAATTCAAAATAATCAAATACCTGAACATAATCATCAAAACATCAAACCTGACATCAAATAACACGCCATCGAACATTACAGATTGACTGGGGCATTAAAAACTTGTATATTAACTCCACTGGACTGACTCGGAGATGGAGCCTTAAACTGCATGAGAGCGATCTGAGCATTGAGTTCACGCAACTTTTCCTCACTCTTTTCATTCTCGTCCTGCAACTTAAGAACCCTCCTTATCAATTTGTTCTTATGGTTCTTTAATCGTAACAGATGCTGATCACTTACATCAACTTTTGTCTTTAATTTCACATTATCAACTCTCAATAAACCCTGACTCGCAACTATTTCGTTCATCTTGTCTTCCATTCGACGAACCTTGTCTAACAGGCAACTAATGAACAGAGGATGAATAGTTTGCCCAATTCCACGAGGAACAGCCGAGGTTGTTTTAACAGGCTTCTCTTTTACCACGAAATCAGTCATGCAATCGCCTAAAACTTCCTGAACCTTCTTATCCACTGCTGGATGACTATCACGATCAAGGGTAACATCAATGTCAGGCTCAACAGGCTGAACCTCTACAGACAGAGAAGGATTTTCAGAGATATCATCGACAGTCACAGGGTGACTTCGACTAGCTGGATCAGCAACAGACTCACGACGAACCACATCATTATTAACAGGTGAAGGAGCAGTGATTTCCTCATCATCAATCACAACCGTTTCGACTGGAAGCTTAATATTCACGGGGTTTTTAGCCATCTTGGCTTTCGCCATACTCCTGGTTAGCCTTCTAGCCAGCTTGGATTTGGATAATTCTCCTCGACAGTCCCCAATTTTATCACTATCATTTGGCGGAGTAACAGGCGACAGAGGTGAGGTCTTCTTTACCCGCCTAGACTCTGGAAATGTATGAGGAGTGTTCATTGGATCACCCTTAGGTGCTTGAGAGGGTTCCACACTCTTAAGGCTAGGGTTTGATGTAGGTTTACTCA
>LPNX010479352.1:235633-271155 GCA_001517045.1 Pseudotsuga menziesii
TACATAGGCGACCTTGCCCTTGTGGAAGTTCACCTTATCCTTAGTTTGAGTACTTTATCTGCTGATCAATTTTGTGACCATATGCCCAAAATGGTTTATCCCATTTACTCAGCCAGCAAATTTATCAAAACTTTTACCTTTACTTCAGATTTGGCCTTCAGAGCTTCATTTATATTGAGAGAGCCTCTTTGGTTGGGAAAAGGTCAGTTCCCATCCTCAAGTGGTTTGAAAAGGTTACCTTAGGGGTTTTTCTAATACAGCCTAGAGAAATTACTAAGTGATAACAGAACCCATGTCTATTTTTTCTGAAAGATGAAGCAGATCCAACCAAGAACCAAAATGCAGAAAGTCAGGTTATAACTCAAAACTAAAAGCGAAAAATTATCCAACCACTTTTGTAGGGAAACTGGAAAGACTACTTTGCCACAGAATCTTCTAACCTAAGCCACATATTTCAATACCGGGATTCCATGGATTTTACATCCAAATCCACAATCATCTTAATCCTCTCCTTTTTAACTCCAATACATTTCCCTCTCTTCCCACTCAGCATTTAGATTTCCCTCGACGGATTTCCTTCTGCTACCCCCTTGGCACCTCCAAGACCTAAACTGCACGTGTTTCTAAACTAGTGGAGAGAGGCTATTCTAGGAAAGGGCAGAAAAAACCTAGAATAAGGATGTTTCCCAAAGGAGAGGAGCCCTGATTGACTGTCGATTTAAACCCACATGTAAAACCCCACGATCATTGTGACCCGAACCACATGGAAGATCGGAGGGATCCTAGAATAAATGACCCCTACGACCACTTGGATTTGCTAACCCATCACAAACGTCAGAAAGCACCCTTTACCTATCTTCTAAAGAAAACAAACCTCCTCATCCATCTGAAAAATCGATGTGGGACTTATCCCACCCTCATCATATCCACTAGTTCATCCATCTTGTCTTATCCCACAGGATTTGGAAGAGCACACCCAAGGCATAAGAACAAAAAAGCCAAAAAAGGCCCTCACTACTAACGTCAACCCCTTACACCTTCGCACACTTAACCTCCGCAAACATGCGCCTCTGCCAGAGGCCAACATTATTAAGAGGCTAAAGGCCCAAAATCATATTGAGTGTATTTTACGAGCTTCAATAATAATTGCCAAATTTATAAATTTCAACAATAGTCATTGCAGTACGAATAGGGTTAAGACTAACTCCAATATTGAAACAGAAATCCTATATATCATTGTGACTATCCAATTGTGACGATTGAGACTATCCAATTATGACTATCCTATATATCCAATTGTGACACAGGGATGAGGACGTTGTGATTGGGATCTCCCAAGATCCCGATATCAAATACCATGAACTAAATTATACAAAAAAAATTATAATTATAATTAATTATAAAAATGAAATGTCAAAAGAAGATTATGACAATCACTTAATAAACCAAGTAGGGGAAGATTTTCACTTGCTTCCATCCTTCTAATTTTAAACTCTTGTCACCTTTTGAAGCTCACAAAACAATACTAGTTCACAAAGAATATCGGTTCACCTTCTAGCCACCCTAGGATACTTCCTCCCCAATCCCTTAGAGTTGCATGGCATGCTCATGAAGGTAATACAACCAAAAGATGCACACTCGTTAAGCCACAATATCCCCGTTATATTTACAAAATAATTAACACTAAAATAATAATGATTTTAGATCAACCTTATGGCGCTAGAGATATTCACACTATAGAATCCACCCCATGGCCCAAATCCCTTAGAGTTGCATGGCATACTCATGAAGGTAATACAACAAAAATATGCACTCTCTCTAAGCTACCATATCCCCATTATATTGAGAAAATAATTAACGTTAGAATAATCATGTATTTGGATCAACCTTATGGCACTAGAGATATTCACACTATTGAATCCACCCCATCGTTAGTGTGTTAAAATTCCTTCAAAATCCACCCCGTATTAGCCCAACTACGACCTCCTCTATCGGTCTCAAGCAGTCTCCAAATTACTCTTGATTTGAAAGAAATATGCATTCTAACACATGGCTTGTGCAAAAATATTATAATTTAAAAAAAAATAACAAATTATTACATGTTTAACCTGGTCTTTTGTTTTGATTTTTAAATTTATTTCTTTAATTTTCCTCACCCCTCATCCCTCATGAGGATTATCATGCAGCTTATGGTTTATGGTTGCAAGTTCCACACATGGCTTACCATCCAATCTTCACATTCTTTTAATTATTTGTTTCCAATTTTATTGAGAGAGGGAGAGATCTACCTACCTTGGTACAAACTTGTGCCCTCTCCCATTATTCCTAATCTAAAAAGAAAATCATTATTTACCTAAAGGGCTAGTACAGTAATTCCAGCTGGAGCACTATCACAATGTGCCTATGTTGCCATAAATGGCCACAAACATCCTCCAACCATATAGGGTGTCAAAAATGGCCACAATCATCCTCTAACCATGCATGGTGTCATAAATGGTAACAATAGACCTGCCGCTGTGCAAGGTGTGGAATCCCACCAAGATTTGAATTTGGATTAGCTTGGAAATAATGTCTCCAACAATATATATCCCAGCTTATACAGTGTTCATTACACTACTGTAGAGTGCATGTTCTTTGTCCACAATTTCTGGCTTCATTGATTCATTCATCGATATCTACAGGGAAGAGAACAGGACATTATATAATGGGAACCATCAATTAAGATGACACAAAAATTTGGCACGGGAAAAGAGAAATAAGAAAACCAGCTTTCCAATTATCTAGTTAATAGCCCTTTTCATTTGAAATATTATATTGTAGCCACATAACTTGATAAATTATCCAATTAAGATTGGAATATCATATTGCAGATGTTAAACATCTCGAGATCTGTGCACTGACTTCACTAGAAGATTTCGACAAACTCTTAGTACACTTTGATATTAGTCTTCTACCGACATAAAAACAACCACATTTCTCTGGCATACATTTTTAATGTGATTGTAAGCTAATACACAATACTAAGAATACTATTATTAGTGAAAATAACTCATGACGGCAGACTGTAATAAAGAATTTGACATAGTGATTTTGGTCTAAGACCCTAGGAAAACTTCCCAAGGAGAAAACTAATCAAGAGAAATTTCTTTTATTGAGCTTTAGGAGGAATAATACACGAGTATAGCAAAAGTACATATCAGCATTAAATTTATAGTACTAAACTCACAAGTAACTCAGTCCATCACCTAGAAAACTGCACCCAGTTTGGAAACAGTGCCCACAAACACCATAAGGCATTCCTCAGTCAGTCTCAGAAATGTACCTCGATTTTAGAGCACCCAACACTTCAGCTTGACTGTTGTATTATACAGGAACATTGAACAGTCTCTCTCAGCAGCAAACAAGTGATATTTCAACATCTAAAACTCTCTTGAAATCTGAGCCATCAATAGATTGTACAACCAACCTTCTACAGCGGAATGGACCTCTCCAACAACAACAAAAGAAACACTTCTTGGGTTGTGTGCACTCACTCTCTTAGAAATACGCCCTCAAACTACAACACTGAACAACATTTAATGGCAGCTCATTTTTAGGAGTGTGTTCCCTTTCCTTTTCTCATAAATGTGCCCTCTTCTTTACTGGTCCATCCTCTTCCTCTCAGCTCAACCTCTTGTACTCTCTTGGAAATTTGTTCCCCTTACACATCTCTCCAACTCTCTTGGAATTCATGCCCCTCACACCTCTCCAACTCTCTTGGAATGTGTGCAGATGAGTCTGATGAAATCTCTTTATCATTTCATCTTCTATGGCCAAGATTTGACTTTGGCCCACAACCAAGATTTGATCTTGGCCCACAAGACCAAGGGCTGTGATTTAATATCAAGATGACTTAAATTACTGAAGCGATGACTATATAA
Organism: Pseudotsuga menziesii; assembly: GCA_001517045.1. Lineage (NCBI taxonomy): Eukaryota > Viridiplantae > Streptophyta > Pinopsida > Pinales > Pinaceae > Pseudotsuga > Pseudotsuga menziesii. The sequence goes on from LPNX010479352.1 coordinate 239,554, forward strand.
AAATCACATCTTTCGAAAAGTCACTTTAACCCTAAAATAATAAAAATACACTTTGATAATATAAAGTATAACTCACTTTAATATTATAAAGTAACTTTCATAAAGTCACTTTAAAAACTGTAAACACATTTAATAAAGTCACTTTATGTCATTAATGAGACCCCGTGTGCTCGGACCTCTACACCTAGGCACATGGTGGAGAAGTACCTCTGAGCTACCAAAAACTAACACTTCCTCTTAGCCAAGGAGGTACTGCTGGCACCTCCTCTACCTAGATCTATCTCCAACCTTCTCTCTCCAACTGCTAAAGCTGCTCTCTCTAACACTGAAGGTCTCTCAACTACCTGCCTTGGATCGTGTGTTGGAGATCTGCGCCAAACAACTATGAACTCAGAGTTCTCCTCACTCTCTTGCTCATCCTCATGAGTCATCTTGTACCAACTTGGTCTCCTCACTAAGCCAGAAGAAACCTCTCCATTAACTACCACTGTTGTTGCCACTAAGTCCAACATATAACTAGACATTATCAACAAGATAACCCAATACTCAATATATCTTGCCATCTCTGATGCCCAACACTCTCACTACATCCACACTCTCACCCATCGGATATAAAATAACACGTCCATTGCAATGAAGGAACGCATATCCATCATCCTCTGGAGTTGACACTGAGAGCAAGTTCTTTCTTAGCTCTGGAACAAATAGCGCATTCTCCACCTCCAGATAACCACTAGACTTGACTTGGAATCAAACACATCCAACTCCTACTGCATCGGTGACGTCAAACCTAAGTTGCCAGGAAACTTGGGTATGGGGACGGGGACGCCATTTTTTGAAACAGGGGACTTGGGTACATCGGGGTACTATATATATATATATAAAATAAAAAAATTAAATCATTTTCACTGGTATTCAATTTCAATAAGTAACATGCACATTGCTTCAAAGTTCATAAATCATTGATATAAAGTGGAAATTACGTATGAACCTTAAGTATAAACATGATATCAGATAACCATAAGACATAAACCAAGTGGAAATTCAAGTTATTGTTTGCATATTCATATCAATTATGATTCATCATTCATGATATATATTCAATCACAATGTCATACACCAACAGGCAACAAGTCTACATCCAAAATTCAAAATGCAAAATGCAAAAAACATTGATCAATGAACAATGAACAATTAAAAGCTTAACCACACAAATTGTAGCATGTTTGAGCTTCAGCTCTTGAGCATGCTACATTATAAAGTCACCAGTTTTGAATACAGGATGTAAAAAAAGGATTATTGTTTTTGAATTAAGCTTTTTAGATTTAAATTGCCAGACTGGCTCATGTCTTCCACATTTTAACTATTTCTTTTGGTTGAAGTTGATTTGTCATTATCATTTAATTGAATATGTGTATGTTTGTATTATGTAATACCCTGACATGTTAGAATATCCTGTATTGTGAACATCTGAAAGTCGTTTTTGGCATCAGTCATTAGTGGTTGAACTTTGATATCAATTTATAAGTAAAGGATTAAAAGTAAATGTGCAAAAAATTAGAGACATTTGCTCTCTAATTATATTGGAAGTTTAGATTGTTATATTTGGGCTGCAACTGAGACACAATGGTCATGGTTGTATCATTGTTTGGCATCATTCATTAGTGGTTGAACTTTGACATCAATTAACAAGGAAAAAAAGTGCAAAAGATTAGAGAGAATTGCTTTCTAAACAAATTTAAAACTATTTTTGCAGCTTCTCCTCTCTTTGTCGTCACAGGCTTCGACTGAAGACAAAGTGTGCATTGGGAGAGTGGAAAGGCCTGCAGGGTGTTAAGAGGATAGGGGGAGCCATGCCCACCACATCCCTCTTCATAAAAGGAAAAAAAAATTATAAAAAAATTATTTTTTAAGTTTTCACAAACAAAAGTTTCCTCGAAGTCCCAAAATCGAGGGACGAGGTCCCCTGAAGTCCCCAAGTTTCCTACTTTTTGTCAAAAGGTTTCTAGTACTCGAGGACTTCAAGGGACATCTGTGAGGTCCCCGACCCGGTTTCCGATACTTGGAGACGGTACCTGAAATGGGGACACGAACCCAGGCCCTGGGGACGGGCACCCCTGCAACACAACATCAAACCCATCCTATGCAAGTATAAAATTATCAATATTTGTCAACTATAGGAACATAGCTCATATTCATGCCATGTGGCATGCTGCCCCATTGTCCACATACCATGCTCCGGTGTCCACACTCTTGGCAACACGGTTACCCAAGACAATACTCACCAAGGAGAATTCCTTCTCAAACTCCTTGGTGTACTCTTCAACTTCAGCTGATGGTACACCTGCCTCCTCTGTCTCGTCCTTCTTCTTGACCTTCTTCTTATTGGGACATTGGCCTACATAATGGCCATTCTTTTGACAAGCAAAGAATCTCACCTTGCTCATGTCCTTCTTGGATTTTGGCTCCACTGCTCGAGCACTTCTTCTTCTTGCCCTTTGCTGAAAAGGCCACATCCTACTCATCACCCCCACTCTATTTCCCTGTGTGACTAGAGCTTAGTCTTAGCTCCTCCTGTACAAAGTCATCCCAAAGTCTAGTCCATGTCGGCATGTTCTCTCTAGCAACAACCACTCACACAAAATCCTGCCAAGGTTATGGGAAGCCATTCAAGGCAATTCTCACCAACTCTGCTTCTTCCACTTTCTTGCCAGCAACCCCCAATTAATCACATAAAGGCAGTTCTCACCAACTCTGCTTCTTCCACTTTCTTGCCAACAACCCCCAATTAATCACATACTTGTGAAATCCGAATCAGGTATGATGTGACATTCTTGGTCTTGGTCATCTTAGTGTTTTGTAACTTCTCCCTCAAAACCATTTTTCGGTTTTGATTATTGCTTTGAAACAATTTTATCAAAACAACCCACATATCATAGGCATTTTTCTTACTGGTCACATGAGGCATCAGATGGTCTTTGACTACATAAAATAAAAAAGACATTTAGCCTTCACATTCTTCTTGGTGTGCTCAACCAACTCATTAGCAGCAGCAGGAATCGTGACAACTTCCTTGGTTGTTTCTCACAAGTTAAGTTCCTTCAGAAGTAAAGAGACCCTCTCTATCCATGGAGTGAAGTTGGACTCTCCCGCACGCCTGTCCTCAAATCATAAGCTAAAGGTTATAGACATTTTCACCAAATCTCAACAAATCATTTGCGCCCACTGTGTCAAAAAATTACTACACAGTTGTACCAATCAACAATAAATACTCTTGCATACACAGCTGCACCAAAATTGCCCACTGTCAAACTCAGAAACCTGGCTCTGATACCATGCTAAAAATCTCAAAATCTATGTACTAACTTTGCTAACAGATTTCGTCAAACACTTAGTACACTCTGATCTTAATCTTCTACATGCATGAAAACAACCACAATTCTCTAGCATACATTTTTATGTTTGTAAACTAATACACGGTACTAAGAAAACTATTATCAGCAGAAATAACTCATAACAACAGACTGCAATAGGAATTGACATAGTGATTTTGGTCTAAGACCTTGGAAAAACCCCCCAAGAGAAAAACCAGCCAAGAGAGAAATGTATTTTATTGATCTTTAGGAAGAATAATACATAGGTATAGCAGCAGTACATATTAGCAATAAATTCACAATACTTAACTCACAAGTACCTCGGTCCATCACCTAGAAAACTGCGCCCAGCTTGGAAACAGTGCCCACAAACACTGCAAGGCATTCCTCAATCAGTCTCAAAAATGTACCTCAATTTTAGAGCACATACCACTTAAGCTTGACTGTTGTACTGTACAGGAACATTGAACACTTTCTCTCTGCAGCAAACAAGAGATATTTCAACATCTAAAACTCTGTCTCGAAATATGAGCCATCAATAGACTGTACAGCCAACCTTCTACAGCAGAATGGACATCTCCAACAGCAGCAGAACGAACTGATTTAATATCTGATAAATTATTGGGCTATGTGCACTTGTTCTCTTCTAAAAAATATACCCTCAAACTGCAGCACTGAACAGCATTTAATGGCAGCTCATTACTAGGAGTGCATGCCCTCTCCTTTTCTCAGAAATGTGCCCTCTTCTTTTTTTCTCCCTCTTCTTTCTCTCAGCTCAACCTCTTGCACTCTTGGAAATTCATGCCCCTCACACATCTCTCCAACTCTCTTGGAATGTGTGCAAATGAGTCTCATGGAATCTATTTTATCATTTACTTAGGGTAACTAATTTTTCTTTTCATCTTCTATAACCAAGATTTGATCTTGGCCAACAAAATCAAGGGCTGTGATTTAATCTCAAGATGACTTAAATCACTCAAGTCATGACTATATAAAAATCACATCTTTCAAAAGGTCACTTTTAACACTTAAATAATAAAAATACACTTTAATAATATAAAGTACATCTCACTTTAATAACGAGTTGTCTAAACAGGGGACTTTTTTATCTCTGATTCCGGCTGGTTTTTATCAGATTTTTTGTCATAAATCTTCACGAAATTTTCAAAAAACCCCAAAAACACTGCTAGATCTTACAGAGTGTGGGTATTTGAGGTTTTCCTGTCACCTGATTTCATTTCTGAGCTTAAAATCGCCCAACAAACAACAGAAATTGCAGATTTTGTAGATTAAATTCACCGGATTCCAGCGAAAAAAACAGTCTAAAAATCAAAAGTCCCGTAGTTAGGCAGCTCCCTTTAATAATATAATATTATAAAGTACAACTCACCTTTTTTTTTCAGTCGAAAAAATCAGTTCCTTGGTATTCATTGAATCAAAAGAACCATGTACATCAACAGAAAAACATACAATCCCCTCTGGGCCAGCAAATCAAATATAATATCACTACATATCTTATCTATCCATACTAATCCAATAAAACAGCAAGTATACCAGAGATACACTAAGCATATGGGTATCAATACCACAATAATCCTCTCATAGGAGAGCAATAATAATATCAGTCACAGCATGTCCCTAAAGAATATAACAAGAGCCCAGATACCTTATCCAAGCAGGGGAGCAACTCTTGTATATCCTGTAATAGCTGCTCAACAAAACCAGATATAGTTCAAAGAAACCATGAGACAAAAACTGAAATAGAATGAGCTTATTCTAAAATAGCTGTATAGAGTCTTCCCCTATAATCTCATCATCATAAGATTCAGTAAGTAAGAGATGGCCAGGTGCCAAGTGCAACCCCTCCTTGGATAAGATGTCTGCCCTCTTGTTATGTTCCCTATAAACATGACTGAGGTCCACCCAAGTGAAAGAGGACATAAGAAATCTAGTGTTATAGCACCAAGCCTCCAAGTTCACCAAGTCCAAGGTGGATTCCTTTTTTGCCCATTTTATAATCACAGAGGAGTCGCCAAAGATATGTAGGTAAGGCAACCCAATATCCTTGGCGACCCGTAATGATGCACAGAGTGCTAAGAGTTCTGCTCTAGTATTTGTGCTGCTTCCGCATCCAAGTTTAAAGTCAAACAAATGATGCTCATTCAGCCAAATACAAAAACCAGCTCCACCTATATTTTTAGCAGCAACTCCATCAAAAAAGATCCTGGGATATTTTGAAACAGGTGGCTTTCCAATGTTCCGGATTTTAATCCTGTACTTCATAACAGGTTTGTAGGTATTCACCTCATCAATTATCTAACGTGTAGGAGACCGGCTATCAAGGGGCATCGACCTTCAAATAACATACAATTTCTAGCCTTCCAAATATTCCAAGTAAGAAAAAGAGGCAGATACCGAAAGTCTCCAACCTTAGAAACCCAGTTGGATAGATTTTCCATGAAAGTAGGGGCATTCCAAAGAAAATGCACTTTGAACAAACTATTAATAGAGACTTAAAACACTTTAAGATAGACTTAAGAAAATGCACTTGAACAAACAACTCACTTTAATATTATAGAGTCACTTAAAACACATTTAATAGAGACTTTATGTCATTAATGAGACCCCATGTGCTCAGACCCCTACACCTAGGCACATGGCACAGAAGTACCTTCGAGCTACCAAAAACTAAGGGTAGCCACATAACTTGATAAATTATCCAATTAAGATTATAAAACAAAAATGAGAACATCATATTACTTGAATCCCTGCGCAAACATATGATAAATTATAATACATCCTTGCTTCCTATTCCTTCCTGATATGCTAGAACTCTTTAGAAATCGAGTATTTCTGTTACAAAAGAAAAATATTTGTTTGAACAATAACTTAACTAATCAAAACTTTGTAGCTTGGTCGAGAGATAAAAGTCTGCTCATCTTCTTTGACCTATCTAACTGGCAATGATACCACCATCTTGTACAAAAGGAAGCATATGAAATGGTGTTCAAGCAAGCAAACAACAACAAAAATGTTCACTATATGCTGTTAGCAACTTAGCAATGGTGCAGGAACATTGCCACCTTATGGTGCAGGAGTTCTTATGTGCATTTTGAGAAAATTTGAATATTATGTCTATCAATAAGGTCAAAATTCAAACTAAACTTCAAAGAGACCAAAAATGGTTTACTAGATTTAAAGCAACTTAACTTAGAATGCCTTTTAGTGTATTTTTGTTATAAAAATCAAAACAAACCAATCTCCTCAAGAAAGTCCTTGAAAATTCTCCAAGATCTACCTCTTAAATATGAAAAAGTATAAAATTATAAATTGTAAATCTTAAAGTTTTCTGTGAATTGATTAAATTCGTATTTATTTTTCGGCCAATATGCGTGTGTTAATTGTTTTCATTTCCTCCTAGAAAACTCTCCAAGATCTACCTCTTAAATAATGGAAAAGCATAAATTGTAAATCTTAAAGTTTTCCATGATTTGAAGGAATTCTTAATTATTTTTTGGCCAATATGTGTGTTAATTGTTGGTCATTTCCTGCTATTTCAGTGTCCATCTCAAAATTTGTCCTTTCTGTTTCCAACTCTGTTTCGGTCTCCTTGAAACCAAAAAACTAGGACAACAGATTTAAATGAGATATGCAGGATTAGTCCAAGATTCTAGGGGCCTTGCTGCAGGAACAGCCAAGTATCAAGCTGACAAGCTAAGAGATGACTCAGATCACCGGTGCAACTCGCATAAATACAGTGTAGGTCTGGCAAGCTCGGAGCCAAATTTCAGACCTGGAAGTTGAAGACATGGAAATCAGTGGAACCCACGAACTAAATTTTGAAAATGTAACACATCTGATCAGTAACTACATGGAGTGTGCAGTTATTTAGAGTAATTTTAGGCCTTGTATGCAGCGATTATACATATTTCTGTGGCATCTATAGGCTGTATTTTTCTGACCTTGTTAATAGAAAACTACACAAACAAAAAACAAAAGAAAAAGACAGCATGACGGCTGTAATTTTTTTTAAAAGAAGCATATTATATCACAAATCAATATACATATACGTCAAAGATTGGCAGATCCAGGAGCCAAAGAGCAGTCACAGACAAATTTAACAGTTCAACCGCAAAAACTAAATATATTTTTCAGTTAATCCCCATAGTATCCCAATTCATGAATTGAGAAAGAATCAATGTAAAAAGCATGATGCATGATGACGGAAGACCTATCAGCTTTCTTTCCATCTTTTCAATGAGATTTATAAATTTGACAAAATTCATCTAAATTATACAAAACATTACCTATAATGCTAGGAGGCAATGTGTGAAGCATGATGAAGACAAATGTACCAGTTTGCTTCGACCTTTTCAAAGACATTTGTAGCTACTTGTTTGCCCCAGTTATTGCCACTAGTTCGCACAAGCTCTAAACATGTAACAAAACCAAGGTTTCCTTTGATGTATACTTCCACATTTTGTAATTTGATTTGAAGTGGAAGATCCAATTCAGGTCCCAAAGTCAACTCCCAGCTTTCCATAACAATATCATAACCGGAAATACAGCCAGCGCCAGGATGTATGCAGTGCACATTATTTCCCTTGGACCATATCATTCGCATCGCACTCAGGTCACCTTTTTCAAATGCTTTGTAAAATCTTGCATTGGCAGCAAGAATACCTGCTTGATTGTTTTCATGCAGCATCCGAAGCTCATCACGAAGTCTTGCTGCTTGTGCATAGTCCTCAGCCTGAATAGCATTCTTCAGCTCTACCTCCAATGACTGCTCGTCTAACATTAAATTGTCACTTCCTGATGAGCCTTCTGCACCTCCACCCAAGCCACTGGAGGACTGGGCATATAATAGCCACTGAAGCCTATTCCTGGAAACTGCACTGAATTGACCCACACAAAAGAAGCAACATGATTTCCTAAGTTTAGATGTAAAAGCAGAACTGCAAATATTGACCATTTTTGCTCTGATGTAAACAAGTTTATTTTTAATTATAAATTATACAATTAACCATCAGAAATAAATGAAACTAACATATTTAAAACTAAGAAACATCATTAACATGTAAACCAAGGCTGCTCTGGCAGACAGGATACCAATGTCACGAGAAAATGTGTTTATTATTAACCAATTATCAACAGCTACCCTCTAAAGCCCCAGCTAACCAAATATAATAATAGAAAATATTGTTAAAATTTGCCCAAACCAGCAAAACCAAATGCCAAACTCTAAAAAATTCCACCCTCAGGTGTCAATTTACATTTATACTCAACAATAGTCGCATGGATCATCTTAATGATTTCATTTGTTTCTGCTGTTCATAATGGAATGCAGGTAAACCTGACTTGACTTCCATTTTCCTCTCATTTAATCGAAACAACTACAACTAGCATCTCAGTCATCAATCAGAGGAAATGTTGCCTCCATTGATCTCCAGCAAGAGACTCCTAACTTCAGCAAAAGATAGAGAAGTACAAAGTAAAATCTCCATTAAAGCATTGATAGGTGTTACCATTGAATTTGTGCATGCATATTCGATGTTGATCCAGCACTTTCTCTAGTATATCTATTGGTTCCAGAAGTTTGAAATCAGACCGAGTTCTACTTTCTGATATTTTCATTAGCAATGAGAGACACCAAATTCAGTCCTTCAATTCGGACTCGAGTTCTATATTTAGCAGGGTTCCCATGCATGCACATAACATTCAACACTTGTAACATGCATGGTAGTGTGATTTATTCAAATGGGTACTTTTCAATATCACACCAAGTTTCTGGGACATGGGAATGCGTGAGAGGGAAACACATCAGAGGAACATGTGGAGATAACCCCAAATTTTAGGGGTGTCATGGAGAAAGTCATCATCCCTAGCATTGGGGACCCCATCTCTAAAATCATAAAAAAATATAAAATTAAAAAATAAAAATACCAAAACATAAATGATACATCTAATTGATTTTCATAATGAAACGTTTAATAAACGCAACTTAGATTAGCGTTTTAGGTTTTACGGTTTTCTTTTGTTTAACTCTTTAAAGGAATTTCAAGTCAAATTTCAGGCAGGCTACCAAGCATCCCAGATTTCAAAGAGGGGAGTGCCCAGCAGTCCCCCACACAGGTAAAATGTCCCTCATTTTGTGCAAAACATTTTGTATCATGTTTCACTGAATTTTGATTTTTGGGGACACCGAAACATTTCGCATCAAATTTCATCAACCTGAAAGTGTGGGGAGCACAGCCCTCTGTAACACTAGTGATTTTTCATTTGGAGATCGCTATTTTGAAAAAAAATCTATTCTTAGAAACTTACCATTAGCAAAATGTTGAAAAGTTGAAAACACATATAGTAGTTTTCCAATAGGGTATTCTTCACTTTCGAGTTTGCTATTTTGGGAAACTTCCTATTAGGGAAAGCCAATTAAGTCTCTAGATACATAAATAACTGGACATGTCCAAAACCCCTGTCGTGTCTCGTGGGGTCGTGTCAGACAAACACAATGTCAACGCGTGCCCGACATGTGTTTTTTCGTGTCCTGGAATTGGGACAAGAAAAAACACGTCAGGCATGTGTTGACATCGTGTCCTATGGAAGGGTCATCCTCCACACCAGCAGATGCAAATTGTGAGATGGGAAAAGAGGAGGAGGAAGAAGAGGGTCAAGGCAGTGATTGAGTTTGTTGATTCAGGCATGGAGGAGGACTATTGACAGATGAGATTCTTCCATCTTGATCTTATCTATGATCTACCCATTTTTGTATTTACTATTTACTACTAGTAGTTTCCATTGGCATTCTGACATCTATGTAATACATTTTGATTTTGATGACTTAATGAGAAATATGGTTTCGACACCTTGAGCTATCATCTTTATGTCTCATTGTGATTTGTGAATGACAGAATGTGTAATGTGTATTGATTCTAACTTCTAATTAGTAATTTCTATTGAACATTGTAAATGTTCTAGTTTTTAAAAAAACTTGGATCTATATATCTATATTTTTAATATATATAATTATATATATATATATATATATATATATATATATATATAACATGTCCTTCATGTCCTGATTCTGGGGGTCACCATGTCTGTGTCAGACACAAGTATTTCGTGTCCTTCATGTCCCGTGTCCTCATGTCAGGTGACTTAGCTAGATACTCTTTTTGAAGGAGTGCAATGTGAAAATTTTGGTGATGATTAGAGAAAGTCTGTTGTTAGGGTTTCTGTTATTTAAAATTGCTAACATGGATAGGTTCATGAATTGATGGAGAAGAAAACACATAAAATTTAAGTAATTTTGTGAAAGTGCAAAAATAGGTAAAATTAGAGCATCATGTCTAAAATAGCAGCAGCAAGTTGAATGACTTGTGCATTCAGCAATGGGTTATATTTACATGCGACTGTATGTTACCATGACCTCTAGAGTAGGTGAATCAATCAACGAGGAGATTTTTTTGCAGAGAGAATCCTATCTATTATTCTTTTTTGCTTTTGGAATCTTGGCCATTAAGTTTATTGAAGTCTTATCAAATGTGTTTCTTTCTAGATCTTATCTTGTCTATTTTGAGCTAAGAAGAAAGCACTCCACTTGAGGTCTATTAATAGCAGGAGCAAGTTGAATGAGTTGTACTGGGGTAGTGAGTTATGTTTACATGCGGGTGCAAATTACCATGACCTAGTATAGAAGGTGCATCAACCCATGGCTGATATATTTGACATGCTTTTAACAAGATGGGATCATGCTATTAAAGATAATGCAATTGTGAGAGCCATTCTCTAGGAGGATGGCACCCTAGTCAGTTAACTAGGGTTCCTAGTCAGTTAACCAAGCAATGTAAGTCCCTAGCAGTTATATAGGGATCTTGGTCTAGGACCAAGCAGTATGAGCCATGGAAAAGTCCCTAGCTGATCACTAGGGCCTCCTGGTCGGTTACACTAGAGAGATTCTTGGTCTGGGACCAAGCAGTGCATACCCCTAGCAATTATCTAGGGTACTTGGTTTGGGACCAAGTCAAACAATCCCCTAGCAGTTATCTAGGGCCCCTGGATGATCCCTAGTGAACCTGGTCAGTTAACCATGTGGATCTTGGTAAGTGAACCAAGATGATGGTGATGTGTGATGTCCTTCTCTCCTAGGTCTTCAAGATGGTTGAATTAGGTTGTTTACTCAAGGGACTAGCCACCCCTTGATGGAGTCACTAGCACTTGACCTTAAAAGCAGTCAGGAGGACCAAAGGATCACATCATCCAATATGAACCTTCCTTATATGGTGATGATGAACTTCCACTTATTGCATGTGACATATGTGGACCACATACCTGTTGATGTAATTGTAACTTCGGAATGTATTCACTTGTATTTCTTATGTATTGTACCCCGATGTTTACTCCAGGAAGTGCTTGTAATGTAATTGAGTCATGTCATGCCCCAATGTTCCGATCGAGAGTTTCTATAATGTAAACAAGTCATGTCAAGTCAATGTGGGTAACCCTCCTATTGTTCAAGGGTTAAAGTCCCTGCAGTTCCGGGGCCCTAGGGTTGTTAGACTCACCTCGTGAAATTGGCCCTAGTGAGTCATTGTCAAGTCGGGAATTAGTATAAATAGAGAGTGAGTCTCTCTATTTATCACACACTCACTCACACTCAGTTGTAGCGCATAGCTGAGGGAGAAGAAGTTGCTGGGGCTAGAAAGAAAGAGGCTACTGCTGTCGGGAGATCATCTTACTGTTTTGGGGTTTTACTTTTGGTGCTGATTCTCTCTCTGAGGAAGTTGCGGGGTTTTCTCCATTATGGTTTCCCCGAGGAAAAACACTATGTTCATTGTCTCTTGTGTTTGATTGTTGTGCTTGTTATTCTCTCAGTTAAAGATCCTAATATAATGCTAGCTCAAATGTTAAAATCTAACATGGTATCAGAGCTAACCTGAGAAGAAGACACTATGCAACTGCGGGAACTAGGGCTTCCTACTTTTTGGATCTCTCTCACAGATTTTCAGCAAAAGAAGGTTGGGCTGACTCTCCTCCCTAGGGCGCATCTTTTTGTCGAAACAGAATCTGATTCTGAGCTTTTTCAGTTTTGGACCCGACACTACTGCCAGAAATTAGGGCTTTCCACAAAAGTGGAATTTTTGAGTGAGCCCAGGCCTGGATTGATCTCCTCCTCAAAATCAAAGTTTAGAGATCAAGATCAAAGCATTTGGTTGGACAGAACTCCGGGAAAGTCAAACCCTAATCTGCTCCTGAACCAGCACTGCAGAAATTCAGCTCCAAATCCAGATCCGACATCTTGACCTGGATCCGACATCTTGACCTGGTATGATCTAAATCTTTTGTATTTCCATTTGAGGTTCTCAGTTAAGATGTCTCCTCATACCAAGCTTGATGAAAAGCTTGAGGGAGCTGATAACTTCCAAGCCTGGAAGTATAGGATCTCCCTGGTCCTGGAAGAAAATGAGTTGGACTCCTACATCAATGAGGAGGTTCCAGTTCCAGAGGAAGATGAGGCTAAGGCCTTACATAAGAAGAAGTTGGTTATGGCAAAGAGGATTATTGTTGATTCAATCAAGGATCACCTCATACCACAGGTGTCCTCTCTCAAGACACCTAAAGCTATGTTTGATGCCCTAACCAAACTGTTTGAAGGGAAGAACATAAACCAGAAGATGACTCTAAGGAACCAGTTCAAGAATGTAAAGATCCAGAATGAGGAGACCATCCAGTCATACTTCACAAGGGTCTCCCAGATCAAAGAACAACTTGAAGCAGTAGATGAAGAAGTGGAGAATGCAGAAATTGTGATGACAACCTATATGGGATTCTTTCATCCAAAGAATCTGTGCTAGGAAGAAGCTAATCAAGTTCAGTAGACAGTGGGAAGAATGTTCACAAGAAGAAGCTCGAATAGCAGCTCGAGAAGAAATGATGGGAAGTGAAGATCAAGCTCTCACAGTACACTCCAAGAAAGGCAGAAGGGAAAATCATCATCACCAAGGTAAGCATTCTCATCAGAAAGATAATTTTGTACAAAGGGATCCATCCAAACTCAGATGTTATACATGTGATGAAAGAGGACACTTTGCTAGAAATTGTCCCATGAATAAGAGTGGATCCAAGAAGAAGAAGAATTCCAAAAGAAGACATCATGCTCACACTGTTGAGGATGATGATCCTCCCAGGAAGAAAGTAAAACAAGAAAGTGAAGGCTCTTCAAGTGATGAAGAATATGTTCTGATCTCCGCTCTCACGGGAACTGTCACTCATGGAAGCAAAGATTGGCTTACTGACAGTGGGACTTCCAAACACATGACAGGATTCAAGGAATCTTTTGAGAAACTATCCGAACATAATTCACCCCATAAGGTGAAACTTGGGGATGACTACCAATATCCCATAAAAGGTAGTGGTGAATCCTCCTACAAGCTAGACTCTGGAAAGTCTATGAAAATGAAGGATGTCTTGTTTGTACCAGGACTAAAGAAGAATCTTCTCTTCATATCGACACTGGATGCAAAAGGCATGAGGGTTGCATTTGTAGATGGCCAAGTCCTCATGTGGCCAAGAGGAAAGACTATTGACGATGCAATAGTAATTGGAGAACAAGAAGGAAGATTAAACAAATTGAAGGGCCATCCAGAACAAGCTTTGGTCCATGACACAGTAGAGCCAAATGAACTTTGGCATAGAAGGCTTGCACATGTGCATTACAGAGCACTATCACTTGCAAGCAAAGTTGTTGAAGGACTTCCAGAAATACAGTCAAAACATGATGGAGTCTGCAAAGGATGTGCGAAAGGAAAGAACAAAAAGAAGACATTTCCAAGTAGCGAAAGCAAAGCAAAAGGAATCTTGGAAATCATTCACTCCGATGTATGCGGTCCAATGTCATCCAGTTCTTTAAGCGGGTATGTATACTATGTTTCTTTTATTGATGATTTTTCTAGGAAGACATGGATATACTTTATGAAGAACAAAGATGAAGTTTTCAGCAAGTTCAAGGAATTCAAAGCCTTGATCGAGAACCACACAGAAAAAAAGATCAAGACCTTTTGATCAGATAATGGTGGAGAATTCACATAAATGAATTCAAAGAGTTATGCAAAGATTCAGGGATTAAGAGGGAGTTATCCACTCCATATAATCCACAACAGAATGGGGTTGCAAAAATGAAGAATAAAACAATCATGGAAGCTGCAAGAGCAATGCTTCATGATCAAGATCTTCCCATGCATCGATGGGCAGAAGCTGCCAGAACATCGGTGTATGTACAGAACCGTACTCCACACAGAGTACTCGAAAACAAGACACCTGAAGAAGTCTTTTCCGGCAAGAAACCAGAAGTCAGCCATCTCGAAATATTCGGTCCAAAAGAAAAGAGGACAAAGTTAGATCCTTCAGGAAAGAAGGGTATATTTGTGGGATACTCTGAAAGCTCGAAGGCTTACAGAATATACTTCCCAGGATTCAAGAAGATCGACATCAGCAGGGACGTAACATTTGACAAAGACTCAACTTACAACAAATCCAGAAAGAGACCTGCTAAAGATCCTGAAGAATCAGAAGCACCCAGAATCCATGACACAACCATGAACGAAGAAACTCAAGAAGAAGATCGAGAATTTGAAGAACCTCAAGAACCTGTAAATCCACCTCAGGAGAAGAATCCTCACAAGAGGAAACCTGCTTGGGTACGAGAAGCTATCCAAGGTGCAAAAAGATATGGGGCTCCAGAAGAGAATCACAAAGAAAGAAAGAGGACCAGGTCCTGCTCCGGGTATGTAGCTTTATTATGTGACTTTATCAATAAAGAACCTTCCAACTATGAAGAAGCTGCAAAAAGGAAATAATGGAAGGATGCTATGATCGAAGAGTATCAATCGATCATGAATAATGATGTTTGAGATGTTGTCCCAAGACCAGAAGGGAAGTCTGTTGTAACTTCCAAATGGATCTACAAGATCAAGCATGTTGCAGATGGCAGCATAGAGAAATATAAAGCAAGATTCGTGGCTCGTGGCTTCTCACAGAAAGAAGGAATAGATTATGAAGAAACCTTTGCACCTATAGCCAGATACACTTCCATCAGATCAGTACTTGCTCTGGCTGCAGTGATGAAATGGAAGATAGACCAATGGGATGTCAAGACTACTTTTTTGAATGGTGTAGTGGAAGAGGAAGTGTATGTAGAGCAGCCACTCAGTTTTGAGACACATGACAGGGAGTCTCATGTGTGTAGATTGAAGAAAGCCCTGTACGGTTTGAAACAGGCACCCAGGACATGGTACGACAGAATTGATTGCTTTCTATCCAGTTTAGGCTTTACCAAAAGTAAAGCAGATTCCAACCTTTACTACAAGATTGAAGATGGTAACCCAGTGATACTCCTACTGTATGTAGATGATCTATTTGTAACAGGTATGGATGGGTTGATTGCTGATACGAAGAAGAAGCTTGCTGCTGAGTTCGAAATGAAGGACTTGGGTATGATGCACTATTTTCTAGGCATGGAGGTGTGGCAGAGTGTGGATGGAATCCCCCTCGGACAAGGGAAGTATGCAGTAGAGATCCTGAAGAGGTTTGGGATGATGGACTGCAAGGCCATGACCACACCTATGGCATCAAACCTGAAGCTATTGAGTGATGCTTCATCAGAAGCGATTGATGCTACGATGTATCGTCAGATGATTGGGTCCTTGATGTACCTGACGAACAAGAGACCAGATATTTGCTTTGCTGTGAACACCTTGAGCCAGTTTCTGACAGATTTGAGACATGTTCAGTTGATTGCTGCAAAGCATATTTTGAAGTACCTGAGGGGTACAGTTGATTATGGGCTCAAGTATGAGGCGAATCAGAAGATTAAACTGGAGGGTTATGTTGATTCAGATTGGGCAAGCAGTGCCATCGATAGGAAGAGCACTTCAGGGTGTTGCTTCAGTATGGGATCAGGTGTGATCTCTTGGTTTAGCAGGAAGCAATCCTATGTGGCACTGAGTACAGCTGAAGCAGAGTATGTCGCAGCTTGTTCAGCTAGTTGTGAGGCAGTATGACTAAGGAAGCCGCTGTCTGATTTATTTGATCTCCAGTTGGATGCTACTTGTATACATTGCGACAACCAGAGTTGTGTGAAGTTGTCGGAGAACCCGGTGTTCCATGACAAATCGAAGCATATCGAGATCAAGTATCACTATATCAGGGATATGGTGCAGAGGGAAGCAATGAAGCTCCAGTTTGTTGCGACGGACGAACAGATAACTGATGTGTTGACAAAGCCATTACCCAGAGTGAAGTTTGAGTACTTCAGGGAGAAGCTTGGTGTTCTCCAGATCGAGGTTCCCTCCAAAGGGAAGTGATGAGTCCGTGAGCCATTCTGACATGGTGAGAGGATTGGTTCCTTCCATGGTCAGATGTAGGGCTGAGCCATTCTGTCATGGTGAGAGGATTGGTTCCTTCCATGTTAGATGTGAGTGCTGAGCCATTCTGATGTGACTGTAGGATTGGTTCCTACATGATCAGATATAAGCATTGAATGCCATTCTTGGAATGGAGGCACCTGGTCAGTTACCAAGAAAGCTCAATCTAGGACTAAGGGCCATTCTGATGTGACTGTAGGATTGGTTCCTACATAATCAGATGTGAGTGCAGAGCCATTCTGAGGCTATTGTAGGATTGGTTCCTACAATGATCAGATGTAAGTGCAGAGCCATTCTGAGGCGATTGTAGGATTGGTTCCTACAATGATCAGATGTAAGTGCAGAGCCCTTTCGGCATGGAGGATTGGTTCCTCGCATGGTCGAATGTAAGTGCTGGGCCTTTCTGACATTTGTTGTCAGATGTGAGTGCTGGGCCTTTCTGACAAGGTTGTGGGATGTGTTCCCACATGGTCAGATGTGAGTGTTGGGCATGCCTTTCTGATGTGATTATAGGATTGGTTCCTACATGATCAGATATAAGTGTTCGGCGGGCCATTCTGACTTAGGGTCAGATATAAGTGCTGGAAAAGACCTACATGGAGGCTAGGCCTACAACTAGCATGAAAAAGGGCTGGCTCTGTAGAACTTCCTATGCCGAGAAGAATCAAGAGATAGCACCCGTGATGATGATCCAGCAGAGATGTTCCAGAACCAGTGATGATCTGGATCCAAATGAAAATGACTTGAAGATGAAGATGACTTGAAGATGACGAGGACTCGATGATGATACAGAGAAGAAGACTTGTGCTGATAAATTGTGTCGAGAGAATACCTTCCTAGTTAAGAGAGAGTGTTGATGTAATTGTAACTTCGGAATGTATTCACTCGTATTTCTTATGTATTGTACCTCGATGTTTATTCCGGGGAGTGCTTGTAATGTAATTGAGTCATGTCATGCCTCGATGTTCCGATCGGGAGTTTCTATAATGTAAACAAGTCATGTCAAGTCAATGTGGGTAACCCTCCTATTGTTCAAGGGTTAAAGTCCCCGCAGTTCCGGGGCCCTAGGGTTGTTAGACTCACCTAGTGAAGTCGGCCCTAGTGAGTCATTGTCATGTCGGGAATTAGTATAAATAGAGTGAGTCTCTCTATTTATCACACACTCACTCACACTCAGTTGTAGCGCATAGCTGAGGGAGAAGAAGTTGTTGGGGCTAGAAAGAAAGAGGCTACTGCTGTCGGGAGATCATCTTACTGTTTTGGGGTTTTACTTTTGGTGTTGATTCTATCTCTGAGGAAGTTGCGGGGTTTTCTCCATTTATGGTTTCCTCGAGGAAAAACACTATGTTCATTGTCTCTTGTGTTTGATTGCTGTGCTTGTTATTCTCTCAGTTAAAGATCCTAATATAATGCTAGCTTAAATGTTAAAATCTAACAATACCTTGAGAGAGAGGGTTTTGGAGTTGTTGCTTCTTTTGTTTAGCCCTGTGTTGAACCTTGGTCCCTCCCTCCTTTGTTATCCTTGTGGTTAGCCCTTTTGTTAATTTGTGGTTAGAAGGGTTGTTTTCCCACCTTGTAGCCCTCCTATTGACTTATGATTAGTCTTGTGTTGGCTTAGTCTTGTGTTGACCCCTCCTTAGTTATGTGAAAGCGCCCCTCTTTGAGGGTGGTAACTTAACCCTTTGTCTTGTCCTTGTTACCCTCTCCTAAGACTTCTTAATACTACATTAAAGTTTTTATGTGTGAGATTTCCTAAAAAGCTTGATGTCTTGACCTTATTGAGTAAACTTAAAATCAATGACCAAATAGAAAGTGGAACCTTCTAGGGATCATTGAGAGGCTATAAATAAAATCCTAGCCTTCATTATGAAAGCATCTTGAAGAGGAAACTCAGCCCTGATTTTTTATGTCACTGATCTAGGGTTTCCAGCAGTCTTGTTTGGGTGATGTCTAGGGTTTCTATGCTTCTTGTCCTTGTGCGCACTCTTGTTTCTTGCTCTACTACTCAGGGTTGTTCCTTTTAAAGGTTGATTACTCTTTCAATTTCCTCTCTTCTACATGTGTGAGCCGTGGACTGTTTGAGGGTGTCGCTGCCTGTTGTGAATTGCTTGAGGGCTGTGTTTTGCCTCCTGTGCTCAGTGTTGACTGTTTAGGGTTGTTGTCTGCTGTTGCAGCCCTCCTTTGAGGCTGTCCTCTGCCTTGTTGAGGTTTGTTTGGGGTTGAGCTACTTTCTTGGAGCCACTGCTTGATGTTAAGGCCTATCCTGTGGCTGCCAATTGTTGTTTACGGCTGATTTGGGGTTGTGTTGACTTGCTGGAGCTGTCACCCACTGTTGAGATCCTTCTTGAGGCTGTCGTCCACTATTTTGAGGCTGCTATCCATTGAGCGACCTCTGCACTTTCTGTTGTACCTGTCTAATCCTATTCTTCAGTACTTTATCTCTCTCTCTCTCTCTTAGGTATGTGCATACCCTCAGGTAAGGGTCAATGATTGGTTCCATTTATTAGCTTGCCTGTGAGAAGCAAAATCTCATCTGAAAGTTAACTCTGAGTATAAGGAAGGTTCTCACACTTATCAGATCTGAATTTGTTTTGTTTTGTTAATTAGATTTCTTATTGTTGTTATCTTTCAGTCTATGTTTTATTGTAGAAAATCTGAGTTTTACTGCATGCTGGTTTATATGAACATTTTGTGGTTTTCACTTACAGCCGGTTTGGCATAGGCTGTAAGTTACTTAAGAAAAATATACTGAGCAATATAAACAAACAGTAAAATACTAACAGGCTGAAAAACACATTTGGACAGTCACACCATAAATTTTAACTCAGAGATTTTTGGCCAAATAAGCCCTGGAAAAACCCCCACGGGGAAAACCAGTCAGAGAGAGGAGAGAGAGTTTATATTATTTGCTTCAGGAAAAATTAGACATTAAATTTACAATCAAAAATTCCAACTTATCTCAACCCAGAATTTTTGACCCAGCAGTCTATCTTGGTTTCCGTGCTGTTTTCTTCTCGGAAAAAGTGCCAAAACCAGCAACAACTCAGCCTCGATTTTTGTGCCAAAACCCAGCAAAAAAATCGTACTGTACGACCAGCATTAAATGCTGCCGTACTCCTTGAAACCCGTGCCTGAAACCACCTCGAAATCTGTGCAGAAATTACAGCAGCCGTACCCTTGAAAACTGTGCAGTCCGTACCCTCGAAACCTGTGCAGTCCGTACCCTCGAAAACAGTGCAGGAATTAATGCAGCCGTACTGTCTCGATTTCTGTGCATTAAATGCAGTCCGTACTGTGTATTAAATGCAGCCCGTACTGTGTATTAAATGCAGTCCGTACTCTCCTTGGGTTCTGTGTCAAACCATAAATGCACCTCGATTTCTGTGCTCTCCCTCTTCTTGGAAATCGTGCCAATCCCTAGCTCGACCTCTTGCTCTCTCAGCTCACTCTTCCTTCTCATGAAAAAAATGAAAAAGTGCAGTCTCTTTGCCTCCCTGAGCCTTTTTGTCAAAACCCTAAGTGGGCATCTAATCCAACGGTGGAAAAAGATCCAATCCAATGGATGAGATTCAATGAGAGTAAAAATCCCTTTTATTTAAATCACTTAAATAAAATTACTCACCCACTTAAATTTATCAAAAAGTGACTTTAAGTTTATAAAGTCTCATTAAGTGACATTTAATGTGAGGGTCACCTTTTTCCCTCTTCTAAGTGACTTAGGCAATAAAGTCACCTAGGGAACATCTGCCTAGGTACAAAAACTAACATTTATTTCAGTAGTATTTTACTGTGTATTTCTGCATTATTTTAATTCTTTTTTTTAAATCTTGACTTTAACACATGCAAGACTACTCTGAGGCTGTTTTGTGTTATTTTCATGAAAAAGCACATTTTTTTTATATTCAAAGATTGTTTAACCAGCAAGCAAGTGTATGCATGCATACAAGTTTATTCCTAGAGTTTGTGCTATTTCAGTTGATGACGGCTCTTATCTTATCCTTCAGCATTTACTTGTGCCTAGTTAGTCCAAGTTTTTAAATGAGTTTGACTTGTTAAAGCATGTCAAAGTTTTGTTGCTTTTTCAAGAGAAACTTCATGCATGTAGTAGGCACTCCTCTTTTGTTGATATTGAAGGCCTTGGTGAGGATCATACCACCTATAAAGCAAAGGGCTCTCTTTTGTGTTGGTATAGCTTACTTTTATGGTTTCTATTTTGGGTTTTGAGATAATCTCAGAGAATTCCTTTTTAGACCTCCATTCTTATTCTATAAGAGCTGAAAAATCATTGAGATGGGGATCGATAATTTTGGGACCATTTATTATTGATTCTTCCATCTCCATACTTTTTCTTGACTCTTGAGTCCTTTCATATTGAACAAGTTTGTGATTTTGAGTGTTGGAAGTTGCTTCCAGTTGGGTTTCCAGGATAAATATCGAGTTCCAATGTGAAGAAATTCCCTTAAAGTTATCTTAATTTTTTATGTGAGTTTTACTAAAAGCTACCCAGTATTTTTATGGCTGCCTTGTTATGTTAACGAGGAGAATTCATTCCCTGCTAAATCTTTGTATTTTACTTCATGTTTTCATTTTTCCTTAGCCATTAAAGAATCCCAACAACCAATGTTTGCCCAAGTTTCTGGGACGCAGGGACACGAGAGCGGGGAAACACAGAAACAACATATGCAGAAGTACCCCGCCAAATTTTAGGAAACATTGAAAGCTACGTCGGGGTCTTTAACATAGGAAATTTTTTAAATTATAGGGGACCCCACCAAGAATGTTTTTAAATTTTATGATACACAATATAATAAATTATTAATTCAATTGACTGCTTTTTTATTTTATAATTTATAGACTGTTTTTTAATTATTTAATTAACAGTTTTCAAATTTAATGATAAACAAATTTTAAAAAAATTAAAAGGGCCTTCGCAGAGGGGTCCAGGTTTATCTGATGTTACTGTTAGCATAACAGTAACACGGTTGTGTGACTGTTATGCTAACAGTAACATCGAACATACCCAACACCCCAGCGAAAGGCCTGTTCGACATTAACCCTAAAACTATGCCCTGAAACTTTGAAACAAACTTACTAACCCGTGCAAGCCCTGGAACAAGTGGATGCAACCTCAGCTTCGGGATTTGCAACGAAGATGCGACCTTGGCTCACATCCAGAGAAGAGTCGGCCTCCCGCGACAGCGGACTTGCAGTGCAATGACGGGTTTGCAATGGAGACCTCCCACGACCTTTGCAGACTTCGAACAGAGCTTCAAAACAAAAAGCCGAACACCGTGGAGATTAAAACAAAAATGCAGCTCCTGTATGTGAATATCAGTGGAGATTAGAGAATAAAACGCGGTGCCCTAAATGAATAAAATAAAAGATAAAAGTTTAATACCCTCCTGAATGGGCCCCACACACATATGAAAGACGAACAGGTGAAGAAAATCAGAGGGAAAATGAAATCCAAGGGAAAACAAGCTGCCCACGTTTCCACCTTTTGAGGAAATGACCCCTCTGTGCATTTCTTGTCGCTTCCAGATTTGAGTATGAGGTCGAAACGTACCCAAACTCGTTTCCTAGTTTCCGAAACACGTGAGAACGAGGAAACTAGTCTTTGGGGTCCGGAAATGCGTACATGTGTAACACTGCCAACAACTCTCTAATCTCCACGGCTCTCTACTCTCCACAGCTCGTTCATTTCTGAAATTAGAAATGGGAGGCTGCCATTACTGTGTTGTGTGGTTCTAGAGGATTTCTAGTTGTCAAACTTATTGACTATTGAGGGAATATATAACAATTTCTTTGCTTGCCCAGGGCTGCCCACAGGCTATTTCTGCTTCCCTGAAGACCGTACGCTGCTCTTAATCGCTTTGGAACACTTAACACAGTCATGTTCGTCCCTTATAGAACCATATGGCCTTGCTAAGTGCTGCCTGGAGCCATACATTGGCCATACAAGCCGTTCGCAACTTGGCAGAGCTGCCTCCTGTTCCTTGGGGTCACACGACTTGCTACATGGGCGTGTGAATCTATTTGGAATTTTGGATGATTGCTGAACTAATTGGAAGAGAGACGAGTGGTAATTCATGCCACTAAATCAGAACCTGAATTATTTAATTGCTATTCCCTCAACGATTTGGCATGAGCGTATTTCTATTGTTGGAAAGCTTGTTTCATTTCACATTGGTGAATTGCTTTGGTTTAGACATTATTATTAACTGTGCTTGGCATAGACTGTATTTTTCTTCTTCATCACCTTTTCCTAAAGCCAAATCTCACTCGACTAAATAACTTTCAACATTGGTGAATTGCCTTGGTTTAGATATCATTATTAAATGTGCTTGGCATGGACTGTATTTTTCTTCTTCATCACCTTTTCTTAAGGCCAAATCTCACTTGACTATATAACTTTCAACATATACATATTTTAATTAGTGGTCATGTCATGATGCTTATTGGATTTGGTGTTTTAACTGTAAGAGAGGTCATCTCACTACACTTATTGGATTAGCGTTTAAGTGAATGGGATGTAGTGAAAGCTAATTTGAATCCAGAGGACCTGATAATGCTAAGAGCAGGAGAAGATTCTTAAGCTGAGCTCTAGGCATTGCATAGTAAGCTGGGAGTATTGTTCATTTTGTCCAGAAACAAGTCCAAAGACCATGCAATTAATAAACACAATCCCAAGGAGCTAGAGTATTGGATGGTAGAGCCATATCAAATATAGTAACCTTCTTCATATTCAACAATAAGATTTCAATTACTATTGCATTTGAATTGGCTTGTCATTGCTATGTTGAGCTTGTCATTGTTATGTTAAACTTGCAACTATTATAATAATAATAATCCATTTTTAAGGTCAGACACCAGCTTGTTGTATCAGACCCCCTTGTTTGTGTGACAAGGACCACCCTCCCCACAGCGATTTGACTGCTAAAGTCTACAGAGATGTACATACCCTAACCCCCCCTCTGGCTTTGAACCTATGCAGTATGACCTCCTAGAAGGAAATACATGTCTTAACCGCTAAACCCACTCAGGCTGTACCATAGCATAGACCTGTGTAACCACAATTCATTTGAATTTGTTGTTGGACAAGTGACTCTGGCATTATGTGCAGGCAAATAGTTGGCCATACTGATTGTAGGAATCTTGTATCGACAAAGAGATTCCATTGCATGTGTGCGTGAACAAGGAATAGGGGGATAGGCAGAGCATGTGATTGACAAACCATCGGAAAGAGTTAATTGGTAAGCAACTGAATTTTAATTGAACAAGATCGTATTTGTTGATTGGCATTTTCTAGAGCATATAGTGTTAGAGGGTAGTTTGCACCCAGTGTTATAAACCAAGAACAGAGGCCGTGTAGCCATTCAGAAGCTACAAAGATCTCTACATAAGACAAAAATAGAGATTAGATTTTAATTCCATAGAGAGTTCGTGTTGGTGAAACAAGTGGACTATAAGTCCCTCGTTTACAGATCAATTACAGACCTACAAAGAACTCCAAATATAGAAATGATCAAGAACTAGGCCTATGTATAACTCCATTTTTCAAATGGATATAAAATGTATCCATGTCCCAAGAGAACCATGTTGGATCTGCTGAATATATGGATATGGGTATCCTTACCTGTAGAAATTCTGGGTTTTACTGTTTGCTGGTTTATGTCAACATTTCGTGGTTTTCACATACAACCGGTTTTGCATTGGCTGTAGGTTACTTAGAAATTTTTCTGAACAATTAAACACACAGTAAAATACACTAACAGGCTGAAAAACACATTTAACAATCACACCATAAAATGATAGACTCTGATATTTTTGGCCAAAATCAAGCCCTGGAAAAACCCCCTCGGGGAAAACCAGTTAGAGAGAGAGAGATTTTATTTTCTTCAGCAAAAATCAGAACAGAAATACAGTGAAAATTTAACTTATCTCCACCCAAGATTTCATCTCAAAATCTTGAAAAGCGTGCCCAGCAAGTACATCCTCGATTTCTGTGCAGAAATAAATGCAGTCCGTACACCTCAATTTCTGTGCAGACCGTACCAAAAATAAATGCAGACCGTACCAGCAATAAATGCAGGCCATACACCTCGATTTATGTGCAAACCATACCAGCAATAACTGCAGACCGTACACCTCGATTTATGTGCCAGCATTAAATGCAGTCGTACCCTGTCTCGATTTCTGTGCCAGCAATTAAATGCAAGCCGTACTGTCTCGATTTGTGTGCAGCAATTAAATGCAGGTCGTACTATCTCGATTTCTATGCAGTCTCTCTTCTTGGGAATCGTGCCAATGCCCTAGCTCGACCTCCTCCTCTCTCAGCTCAGTCTCTCCTTCTCCAAAAATGAAAAAGTGAAAGTGATTTTGCCTCCCTCAACCCTTTTTGTCTAAACCCTAAGTGGGAATCTAATCCAACGGTGGAGAAAGATCCAATCCAATGGCTAAGATTCAATGAGAGTAAAAATCACATTTATTTAAATCACTTAAATAAATTTACTCACCCACTTAAATTTATCAAAAAGTGACTTTAACTTTATAAAGTCTCATTAAGTAGCTTTTAATGTGAGGGACACCTTTTTCCCTTTTCTAAGTGACTTAGGCAAAAAAGTCACTTAGGGAACAAATTCCTAGGTACAAAACTAACACTCCCTCTTACCGAGGAAGGTGTTCTACACCACTCCCAACTTATCTCTGAAGAAGACAAACTTCCCCCTCCCCAAAGATTTCGTCAGAATGTCTGCTACCTGCTCATCAGTGGATATATACTGTAGCTCAAATGCCCCTCTCTGAACATAGTCACGGATGAAATGGTACCTGATCTCAATGTGCTTCGACCTGCCAACAATGAATGCTCACTATCCATATCCATGTCTATGCTGGTGGCTAAAGAGATCTCTCTCTCTCCATCTGTCCAGCATATAGGGAAAACTCCCTCTGAAATGCATCACCAAACTCATCAACCTCTGCTGAGGCTGCTGTCTGCTGTCCCTTCTTCTTCTTCTTGCTTGGACACTGTGAAGCATAGTGCCCAAACCCCTGACATGCATAACACTTGATTTTACTCAAGTCTTTCTTCTGCCCACTCTGCTGCTGCTGCTTGGCCCCACCCTTCTTGGGACCCTTCTTCTTCTTTTTGCCCTTAGCTGCCAAAGCCACATTCTCATCATCAACCCCACTGTGAGATGTACTGCCCTGTACAAGACCTCTCCTAGTCTCCTCCTGCACAAAGTCATCCCAAAGTCTCTCCCAGGTAAGTAGGTAGGTTCTCTCTGCCCACTATGGCTTGCACAAATGCACCCCAGGGCTTTGAAGCCCCATTCACTGCTATGCGTACAAGCTCTGTAGGGGCTACCACCTCCCCAACCGCTGCAAGTTCATCCCGAACTGCAGAAATCCTGGTAAGATATGCTGTGACTCCCTCACCCCCATTCATCTTTATACTTTTGAGTTTCTCTTTGAGAACCATCTTCCTGTTCTCATTGGAACTCTCATACAAACTGATCAAGGCTGACCACATCAAGTGTGCCCTAGTCTTGCCTGAAATGTGAGGGATTATGTGGTCTTTACTGCATCTAGAATGATCCTCCTAGCTTTACAATCCTTCTTGTTGAAAGCTGATAGAGCTGCTGCATCTGTTGATGCGAGAATGACAACCGGGTTAGCTGTAGTGTTCCTAACTATATCCGGCCATAACTCATTCTCCTCCAGTATCAGTAAAATTCTGGCCTTCCACGGCACAAAATTTCCTGTCCCATCCAGCCTATCCTCCAATCTAAGACCTGTAGCCATCTCTACACCAACCCAACAAAGTGCTGCTCACTGACAGAAGGTAAAATACCAAAAATTTCTGAGATCTGAAAATTTTTGTGTGTCTGCAAACTATCACTGTTTTCTGCCCCCAAGCTCTGATACCATGTAGAAATTCTGGGTTTTACTGTTTGCTGGTTTATGTCAACATTTCGTGGTTTTCACATACAGCCAGTTTTGCATTGGCTGTAGGTTACTTAGAAATTTTTTTGAACAATTAAACACACAGTAAAATACACTAACAGGCTGAAAAACACATTTAACAATCACACCATAAAATGATAGACTTTGATATTTTTGGCCAAAATCAAGCCCTGGAAAAACCCCCTCGGGGAAAACCAGTTAGAGAGAGAGAGAGAGATTTTATTTTCTTCAGCAAAAATCAGAACAGAAATACAGTGAAAATTTAACTTATCTCCACCCAAGATTTCATCTCAAAATCTTGAAAAACGTGCCCAACAAATACATCCTCGATTTTTGTGCAGAAATAAATGCAGTCCGTACACCTCGATTTCTGTGCAGACCGTACCAGTAATAAATGCAGGCCGTACACCCCGATTTCTGTGCAGACCGTACCAGCAATAAATGCAGGCTGTACACCTCGATTTCTGTGCAAACCGTACCAGCAATAACTGCAGATCGTACACCTTGATTTATGTGCCAGCATTAAATGCAGTCGTACCCTGTCTCGATTTCTGTTCCAACAATTAAATGCAAGTCGTACTGTCTCGATTTGTGTGTAGCAATTAAATGCAGGCCATACTGTCTCGATTTCTGTGCAGTCTCTCTTCTTGGGAATCGTGCCAATTCCCTAGCTCAACCTCCTTCTCTCTCAGCTCAGTCTCTCCTTCTCCAAAAATGAAAAAGTGAAAGTGATTTTGCCTCCCTCAACCCTTTTTGTCTAAACCCTAAGTGGGAATCTAATCCAATGGTGGAGAAAGATCCAATCCAATGGCTAAGATTCAATGAGAGTAAAAATCACATTTATTTAAATCACTTAAATAAATTTACTCACCCACTTAAATTTATCAAAAAGTGACTTTAACTTTATAAAGTCTCATTAAGTAGCTTTTAATGTGAGGGTCACCTTTTTCCCTTTTCTAAGTGACTTAGGCAAAAAAGTCACTTAGGGAACAAATTCCTAGGTACAAAACTAACATTACCATTGTAAGAGCACATGGCCTTAGGGACAATCTATCATTTTGCCAAACACTCCAAAAATAGATTTAACACCCAAAAATTTTTGAAAGTGGGATGCTTGACCTCTCTAACTCCATTATTGATTGATTTCAAACTACAAGTCTACAACACACTGCTATAGTTTAGTAAAACACAAATCTTGAGCAAAAATGTTTGGTTCTTGATAAAAATAAATTAATAATTCATCTCAGACTCATGACTGGGTTTTTAAAATTCCAAGTCGACATAATTTCAAAGACTCTACAAACATGTGCATTGTGACACTAGGTATATTTCAACTTAATTAAAAAAAAATGATTAAGCTCAGAAACATGTGTCTGTGAACATTATATACTATTGCTACTAATGTATATCTATTGGACAACTTTAAAGTTTGAACAGTTGGACATCCCATATTATTTTCCTATATTTCATTCGTACATCCATACAAATCCTTCATTCATCCTACAAGTAAGACTGTATTAATTAAAAAGGACTTTGAAAGGTGATTTATTCTTTATTGCTTAACAGAAAGGAAAAATACCGTACCAAGACAGATCCATCTTGACTCTTGATCTATCAAGCGCTAAGAAAGATTATCTTGAGGTGAAAACCTTTCCTAAAGTTTTGCATCTTTAAAAACGGTCTGCGACTCGAAGGATTTCATCCCTCTGAAAGCTTGATAGATCAAAAGTTAAGATGGATCTATGCTGGTTTATTTTATTATAGTGATTTTTTTAGTTTTTTATTATTATGGTGGGCTATTTTTTAATTTTCATTTACATTGACATCATTTTCTTTTTCAATTTAGTTTAATAATATTACAGATGTAACACAGCTGTAGACACACCTAATTACCCTCTGTGCAGTAACCTGGATGTACTTTATCAAATTTGTTGACTACAAAACAGAGAAGAGAAACACATAACTATATTTCAAATTTTGCCATAGCTTTATGGACAGACAAGATGAAAGTTACAATACTTTCAAGTTTCAACTTAATATGGATCTATTGCATATTGTATTTATGTCTCTCAAATTTAAAGTTTTTTTTAATTCTAAGCCATACATTATATTTGTTAGGGTACACAGGGTACTCCCAAAGGACCGAACACCAAGAACAACCGCTTCACACAAACAGATCACAGATCAATACACCAATGTTTGTCACATGGTTAAAACCCTCGAGAGGGAAACAGTGCACGGCCCCAGCCAAATAGCTACTTGGAGCAATTTATTATGCAAAAGAAAAAAAGTTACATGAGCTTCTCATAATCGATCAACTAGCCAAGGACCCTCTATGCTCTTTAAATAGAGATCATAGACCAATCGGGTGTTAAGCCACGGATCAATGGTAGGTATGATCTAAGAGAAGTTGAACCGTTGGATCACTCTATGTCTAGAACATATCGTGACCGTCGGATTAGAATATTTACAAATGCATACTAAAGAAACACACTTTTACCTAACGAATATATTACACAAGTTGATCTTAACTAACTCCTAAGTGTCTAAATATCCTAACATCCCCCCTTAAGAACAACTTGGGATAGGATTGAAGGATTTACAAAAGTAACACTATTAGGAGAAGGAAGGAGGCATTAGAGCCTATCCCCCCTTAAGGACACATTCCTGAACTCCTAACATAGACCGAAGTTTAGAAAACTTCACTTCTGTAAGAGAATTGGTGAAGATGTCTACAACATGATCATCTGTAGGACAATAGAGCACTTCAATAACACGATCATGAACAAGATTTCTGATGAAGTGCATGTGTAGCTCAATGTGTTTGCTGCGCTGATGTAGATTTTACTATATTTCATTCGTACATCCATACGAATCCTTCATTCATCCTACAAGTAAGACTGTATAAATTAAAAAGGACTTTGAAAGGTGATTTATTCTTTATTGCTTAACAGAAAGGAAAAATACCGTACCAGGACAGATCCATCTTGACTCTTGATCTATCAAGCGCCAAGAAAGATTATCTTGAGGTGAAAACCTTTCCTAAAGTTTTGCATCTTTAAAAAAGGTCTGCAACTCAAAGGATTTCATCCCTCTGAAAGCTTGATAGATCAGAAGTTAAGATGGATCTATGCTGGTTAAAAAAGGTCTGATTTGATCCTTCTGAAAGCTTGATAGAGCGGTAGTTAAGATGGATCTATGCTGGTTTATTTTATTATAGTAATTTTTTTAGTTTTTTATTATTATGGTGGGCTATTTTTTAATTTTCATTTACATTGACATCGTTTTCTTTTTCAATTTAGTTTAATAATATTACAAATGTAACACAGCTGTAGACACACCTAATTACCCTCTGTGCAGTAACCTGGATGTACTTTATCAAATTTGTCGACTACAAAACAGAGAAGAGAAACACATAACTATATTTCAAATTTTGCCATAGCTTTATGGACAGACAAGATGAAAGTTACAATACTTTCAAGTTTCAACTTAATATGGATCTATTGCATATTGTATTTATGTCTCTCAAATTTAAAGTTTTTTTTAATTCTAAGCCATACATTATATTTACTTTTTTTTTATTAATAATTTTTTTGAGCCAGCATATGTTGTTACAGATGTGACACATCTCACCCACCTGAGCTGTAGAAAGTGCCTCTCGATGCAAATATACAATTATTTAGCTGATTTGCAATACTCTGTTTGTAGGTACACCATCATTACTGTTTAACCCTCATCAATTGCTTCTGATTGTAGGCACACCATCATTACTGTTTAACCCTCATCAATTACTAATAAATTAATAATGCTGCTAATTGTACAATAGAATGATGGACAAGGAGAAACAAGAAAGAGTAGGAGAACATTCAAGATTTAAAATGTTAACATAGTGAAAAAAAATTGAAAACAAACAAGAGTGGGATTTAGGACCTACCTCCTCAACTCTCCAACGGTAGTTGAATGTATCTATGGCATCCTTCAATCTCCCTTCCAAGCTCTCACAAATTTGCTCACAAACAACTAGCAAAACCATTCAAACCCTAGCAAAGAGGAGCAGAATGAGAAATAGAATGGGGACAAATGGAGTGAGTGAGCGTTTTAATCCCCTAACAGAACCCTAGCCATGCCTAAACAAGCAATTGGAACCATGTCTTGGTTCCAAAACGAAAAAGAGAAAAGAAAAAAAGCACCCCAACCCACAGAGGTCGAGCGCCAGGGGAGTGAAATTATTGCTCTTGAGAGAGCTCAGGGAGCAATGTTCCCTCATGACTCCCTAAGCACACACACACACACACATATATATGGGTTCGCTCAATCAACTCAAATGAACTGTTGAACTGTTTCAAGACGCAGTTTGTCATAGGTCTCCAATTCTAATCCTACTGAGGTTTGACTCCCGCTAGGACTAGGAAATACAATAATACAAAACATGGGAGCAATAATAAGAAATTTAAGAAAATGAAAACAAAAACAAAAAGAGTGAAAGCCACATACCCATCTTTTTGCCACTTGCTAGAAAGGATCCATGCAACGATGCAGAAGAAAAGTTGTGAGGAGTGGAAACGAAATCGTTCCTCTCATTCATCCCTCACACACACATTCACACACTCGCATTCTCACACAAAACCAATGTTGCACGACTCGGACTCGGCAAAGACTCGGCTGGCATGTGACTCGTAGACTCGGGAAGGACTCGGGAAGACTCGGCAAAGAGGAAAAAAATTAACTATAGTAAATTTTAAGCAAAAAAAAAAATCAAACAATAAACATATTCACACCACACCAATTAATTTTTATATTAATAGTAGATACTAGATACCATAATTTTTATATTA
>LPNX010479352.1:271344-324823 GCA_001517045.1 Pseudotsuga menziesii
TGTTTTTGTTGGGGGTCATAAAGTTTGGAAATGTCATGAACGAGAATCACCCCAATCATCCAGATTGACGAGTTAATGAAATTTGTTCCGTTGCTAATTATAAAGTTTCGAAACGCTGCGATGGTTGAGAATCATCTCACCCATACAAATTGACATGAAGATCACTCACGAAAAATAAGTCCGCCAAAACTGAAGTCTGTTGTCAATTCCGCGAGGGTTTCTTTTGTGCGTCTAGCCGGTTTCAGGCGAGTCCGACCGAGTCTCCGTCGAGTACATGCGAGCCTTGGCGAGTAAACAATTCTGTGTCGAGGTGTCGAGTCTACTGCCGAGTATGAAACGATTACTCGTTTTGAGGTTTGACTCGGGTAGACTCGCGAGTACCCGCGAGTCTTAGCCGAGTCGTGCTTCACTGCACAGAACTTCCTCACTCTTGAAGAAAGAAGCTTTGCACCTATATTTTGACTTTTCAAGCAGAAATATTCTAGCAAAGGAATTGTGGGAAATATATGCCACTCCATATGCCATTATTGTTCATTTATAAGGAGACAGGCATCAAACAATAGATTTTGTCCCAGTCATATTTACAGAAGCAAGCTTGTGCAATAGCATCTAAACTTGTCATAGCAAGTCAAAGAATTTTTCCAATCTCTCTTTTGTTGTGTATGGAATATGTATGGCCAGTTCCTTATAGCTTCTTGAAGGAAAAATCTCTACAAATCACAAACTACATGGAAACACCATGTAATAATATTGTCGGATGACTTACATTGTTGGTTAGGATCTTTTGTTTTATGGGCTGAAACAAAAAGGGAAGAAAAATAAAATTGTCATAGCAATCACTAATTCTTGTTGGTAGATTTCATATTTCTATTATTTTTTGTTTTGGGTTGAAGAACCATGCCTTTCAAGAATGGGAATGAAAATCTTGATTTATTTTGACTATGTTTTACCTCTTTTGAATTGGAATTAATCCTCTGGACTTTTCTTATAACCTTAAGGGGGTTTGACCATAATCTCAAAGAAGAATTCATGGGTTGATGACATGTTAAAAACCCTTTGGGGACCTCTCTCAAAGCTTTTCATTTATGAACTTTTGTAAAATTTAATGGGAGAGTCGATGCTCCTTGTTTCCCTAATGTCTAAGACGGATTTGGAATCACCCTATGAGCCTTGGGTAGCATGAGTTAGGGTAATTTTCATAGCTCTCTTGCCCCATTGTTGATGTATGGGATGAGTGTTGGTTTGGTATGTTGTTGATCTTATTACTTTTTGTTTGCTTTTATGCGCGTGGCCAAGTTGCCATCCACCCATTCCCCTGGGACTCGAGAGTAGTCCAAGAATTGGGGATTGTTGTTGCTGTAACTTTCTTTTATGCATCATTGATTATTTAGTAATGACTCATAGGTGACTAAGGGTTTCTATCCAATTACTCACTTAGGGTTGTTAAATTTTCATAAGATTATAGCAGTATATCTTGATTGCATTTATTAATAGGATCACTAGAAGATAGACAAAGCACATAACAATAACACGAGTATTTTTATCCTAGGAAACCCAAATGGGAGAAAACCCAGCAACCTTCCTCTAGAGAAAATAATTCTGAGAACAGTGTACAATGAAGAAAAAGAAAAAATGGAAGTATCTTCCAAAGATAGAAACCCCAAAAATAGTCTTCTCCTTCAGTAGGTGCAAACTTCTCTCCCAGAAAATGCGAACTTCACTTGTGTGACTATCTGGAATAATGAGGAGGGGCGCCTCCTATTTATACTGATTTTCCACTAGGAAAATTAACTGGGGCTGACTTCTCTTGGGGGAGCAATATAAATACCTTTCTATAATTTTATTTTTATTTCTTTTATTGCTAGATTTTCACCCCAAAGTTTACATTGTTCTTTCTAGAGTTTGTATAATGAATTACAACAAGGTCAAACTCCTATAGGAGGTACAAGTGAAGAATGTCTTCCGAAGTTGCACAAACTTCAACACTCCCTCTCAACAAGGAAAGTATTCTTCGATCTTCATCAGCATCACAATCATCTGGGTTTCATCTGTACATCTATACTGTCTCCATCATCTCTATACATACTGTTGATGTATTTGTAACTTCGGAATGTATTCACTTGTATATCTTATGTATTGTACCCCGATGTTTATTCCGGGAAGTATCTATAATGTAATTGAGTCATGTCATGCCCCGATGTTCCGATCGGGAGATTCAATAATGTAAACAAGTCATGTAAAGTCATTGAGGTTAACCCTTTATTGTAAGTCGGGGCAATAGTCCCCACAATTGTGTCAAGGCTAACCCTCCTTGTTGATCGAAGGGCAAAGTCCTCACAGTTGTGAAGCACTAGGGTTATTAGACTCTCCTAGAGATGTCGACCCTAGTAAGTAATTGTTAAGTGGGGCTGACATGTTGAAGTGGACATTAAGTGAACAAAAGAATATAAATAGAGAGTGAGCCTCTCTATTTATCACACACACACTCACTCACTGGGGCGCATGAGTGAGAGAGGAGAAACTCTCTCAAGTGAGAGAGAGAGAACAAGCTGTTGGAGATCATCTTTATGTTTTCGGGTTTTACTGCTGCCATTGGTGCTCATTCTATCTCTAAGGAAGTTGTGAGGTTTTCTCCTTTATAGTTTCCCCAAGGAAAATTCTTTGTGTCTCTTGTCTCTTGTGTTTATTGTTGTGCATGTTATTCTCTCAGATAAGATCCTAAGATCATATTGCTTAAATGATAAAAATCTAACATGGTATCAGAGCTAACCTGAGAAGAAGACATTGTGCAGCTGCAGAAGCTAGGGCTTCTTAATTTTTGGGTCTCTCTCCACAATCCATCAGCAAAAGTATGCTAGGCTTACTCTCCATTGAAGGGCGCATCGTTTTATCGAAGCAGAATTCGATTCCAAGCATTTTCAGTTTTTGATGCGAGAAATTAGGGCTTTCTACAGAAGAAGAATTTTTGAGTGAGCCCAGCATAGGATTGCTCTCATCAAAATCGAAGTTTAGAGACCTGGGTCGAGATTTTTTGTTAGGTGCAACTCCGGGAAAGTCAAACCCTCGTTTGACCTCAGGTTGGAAAAATCCTAAATACTAAAACTAATAAGTTTTGGTACATTTGCTATATCTCGGGATTTCAGAAGTCTCAGGGGTCGAAACTTTCACAGGTCGAAGATAAAATCCTGATGTACACTGTGTCCAAGTTTCAGCCTCAGATTCGCTATATTCTAGGAGATATGATTCCTCCAAGTTAGGGTTCCAGCCTCTTCCAGGATTCATCCCTAAACAGGACACCTGGGGAGAATTGCTATATCTCGAGCTACGAAGGTCCAAATGAAATTTCTCAAGATGTTCCAAAAAGGGCACGGACTGTACTTTCTGTGGTAAAAGTTTCAGACCACGAGGATGAAACAGTGACATGTGGCAGTCAGTACAACTTCGCTATGCTGAACAGTCTTGAAACAGGTCACCTTGGGAAAATGATCATAAGTCCCATTTGGTGAAACCAATTCTGATGAAACCTGTGGTGTTGGAACAAGGGCAGACGAGGCTACGTCAGTACGAAATTTCAGACACAGAGGAGCAGTACTTTCGGAGATACCACAGACACAGTATCAGGCATTTTTGCAGAAGAAATTGGTAAACTAGGACTTCCTGTTCCGAGAGCTTCCCTCCACTGTTTTCAAAAAATGAGCACATTGGACAGCTCGCCTTGAAGAGTTCTATCTTTCTATTCAATCAAATTTGGAAGATTCCAAGTTTTGAAAATTAGGGTTTCTCTAACAAAACCTAGATCAGCCAGCTCTGGAACCAAGACGGACACCTCAAATCGGTAAGATCTAATTTTTTGCTATTTTCATTTGAGGTTCTCATTTCAAAGTGATCTATCACATCAGCTTGATGATAAGCTTGGTGAATTTGACAACTTCCCAGCATGGAAGTATATGATCTCTCTGAAGAAAATGAATTGGACACCTACATAAGTAGAGAGGTTCCAGTTCCAGAGGGAGATAAGGCTAAAAGCCTTACACAAGAAGAACTTGGTCAAGGCCAAGAAGATCATTGCTGATTCAATCACGGATCACCTTATACCACAAGTGTCTTCCCTAAAGACACCGAAAGAGATGTTGGATTCATTGACCAAGCTATTTGAAGGGAAGAACATAAATCGGAATATGACTTTGAGAAAACAGTTGAAGAATGTGAAATGCAGAGACCATACATTCATACTTTACGAGGGTCTCTCAAATCAAAGAACAACTTGTAGCAGTAGAAGAAGAAGTGGTGATAGCCACCTTGAATGGTCTCCCAGGATCATGGGATTCATTCATTCGAGAAATGTGTGCCAGAAGGAAGTGATTACTTTCAGCAGAGTCTAGGAAGAGTGCACACAAGAAGAAGCTCGACTCATAATAAGAGAAAGAGAAGATGGGAGCAACTGAAGATCAAGTGCTCACGATTCAAAGAAGATCCCTCAAGCGATGAGGAATATGAAGAACTCAGTTCTTGAAGAACATCTTATCCACCTTAGCATCTGGATAAGAAATGATGATGTCATGGATGAAGAAGATGATGAAGTTGAAGGCTCAAGAAGGAGTCTACCAACGAAACGAATAAAGATAAGTATTCAATTGTCATTTCATGATATTGTTTTGTTATGCATTTGTTTATATTCAGTTGATGTATTATGCATGATAGAATGTTTGCATTAATGACAGTATACTACTAATACGCATGTGATGGGTAAGTAGCTCATGGTGTTATACAACTCTCCATTGCTACTTATCTAGAATGAAACCTCTTTGCTGACATATTGGATTAGTGCACAATCTCAATGTTGTCTTGGTAGAGATGGAAGGCATCTAGAAAAGTTTCTGTGAAATATGGATGAATGTTGTATTGGCTAAAATAGTTGCATGATCATATATTTATGCATAAGAATTTTCCATTATGAATATGCCTTATGAAATGTTTCTAACCATACAACTAGTGCATTTGACTTGTAGGAAAGATCGCGTACAATCGCCTAAAAGAAAAGGAGGATGAGACTTGTTCCAAAGAACAAGTGACGACAGTTCAAGACGAAGAATAATATGATGAATGCAGCGACATCATTGATGCAGAACCTTCCAGCTATGAAGAAGTAGACAAGAAGATAGGGAAGACCAATTCAAGAAGAATGATGTCTAGGATGCGGCATCGAGACCTGAAGGGAAGTCCGTAGTATCTTCCATATGGATCTACAAGATCCAGCATGCAATAGATGGAAACATCGTGGGATACGAGGCAAGATTCGTAGCACGAGGCTTCTCACAGAAAGAAGGCATAGACTACGAAGAGACATTTGCAACCACTAGAAGTTAGGACACATGATAGGCAGAATCATGTGTGCAAATGAAAGAAGGCCTTGTATGAGCTCAGTAGACACCCATGGGATAACACATACATGATGAGCTTGATGAAGATCTTAACCTTTGCTACACGGTTGAAGATGAAAGCCTATAGAGGATGACAAGTGCACAGATGGGTGCGACAAGAACTTTTGAAAAGGTTCAAGATAGAGGATCTTGGTATCCAGTGACCCTAGATGGATACATAGAATATTAATAGCAGAGGAAGCTACTTGTCACTCCGGTACAGAATGTTTTAGTGCATAGAGTACGAAAAACAGAGGGAGAATGATGCTTCACTTCAGAGGGAGTGACTGCAGAAGATCTTGAGGTTCGACATGGTACGACAGGATGGATAGCTTACTGATGACTCTAGGCTTTACTGAGAGTAAAGCGGATTCCAACCTTTTCTTCAAGGTTGAAGGTGGAAGACCAGTGATGCTCCTGTTATATGTCGATGACTTGTTCCTGACAGAAAAGAGAAGCATGCAGTGAGGTACCTGAAGGGTACAGTTGAGTATGGGCTCAAGTATGATACAAATCAGAAGATTAACCTAGAGGGTTATGTGGATTCGTATTGGGCAGGTAGTGCCATTGATAAGAAGAGCACTTTGAGGTGCTACTTCAATATGAGATCAGGTGTGATCTCTTGGTTTAGCAGGAAGGAGTTATGTATGGCACTGAGTACAGCCGAGGCAAAATATGTTGCCACTTGCTATTTAGGAGGTAGTATGTTTCTTTTGAAAACTACTATTTGATTTGGTTGATCTGACTTGCATTTTTTTATGATGCAAAGGGGGGCAGTGAAGCTCCAATATGTGATCCAGATCGAGATCTCTCGAAAGAGGGAGTTCTAGCATATCCGGTGAGACAAGTTGTCTGAGCATAAATCCTGGCGAAGCTCGTAGGTTGCTCAGATGTAAACGGTCCTGTAGGTTGTCCTTGGATGTAATAGGTCCTGGCGAAGCTCGCAGGTTATCCTTGGACGTAATCAGCCCTGATGTGATTCTATGCTAGAAATGGCCAGACTGAAGTTTGAGTACTTCAAGGAGAAGCTTGGTGTTCTCCAAATCGAGGTTCCTTACAAGAGGAAGTGATGAGTCCGTGAGCCATTCTGACATGGTGAGAGGATTGATTCCTTCCATGGTCAAATGTAAGGGCTGAGCCATTCTGTAAGGGTGAGAGGATTGGTTCCTTCCATGGTCAGATGTGAGTGTTGAGCCATTTTGAGGTGACTGTGAGATGTGTTCTCACATGATCAGATATAAGCGTTGAATGCCATTCTCTGAATGGGGGCACCTGGTCAGTTACCAAGAATTTCAGTCTGGGACTGAAGCTCAGCTTAAGTGCTGAGATGCCATTCTCTGGGAGAATGGAGGCACCTGGTCAGTAACCAAGAATTTCAGTCTGGGACTGAAGTTCAGCTTAAGTGCTGAGATGCCATTCTCTGGGAGAATGGAGGCACCTGGTCAGTTACCAGGAATTTCAGTTTGGGACTGAGAGCCTTTCTGACATGATGTGTGATGAGTTTCCTATCATGATCATATATAAGTGCTGAGCCTTTTGACATGGTTTGCGATGAGTTTCTGACCATGGTCAGATGTGAGTGTTGGGCAGGCCTTTCTAACATAGTTGTGATGTGTTTCCGACCATGGTCAGATATTAGCGCTGAAGAAGATGAAGACCTACATGGAGGCTAAGCCTACAACTAGCATGAAAAAGGGTTGGCTCTATAGAACTTCCTGTGACGAGAAGAATGAAGAGATAGCACCATTTGATTGAGATAGCGGAAGCAATGATGACGATGATGATCCAGTGATGATCCAGCTTTGATGATGATCTAGTGATGATCCAGTTTTGATGATGATCCAATGATGATGATCCAGTGATGATCTAGATCCAGTGATGAAGATGACTTGATGATGATCCAGATGATACAGAGAAGAAGACTTGTGCTGATAAATTGTGTCGAGAGAATACCTTCCTAGTTAAGAGGGAGTGTTGATGTATTTGTAACTTCGGAATGTATTCACTTGTACATCTTATCTATTGTACCCCGATGTTTATTCCGGGAAGTATCTATAATGTAATTGAGTCATGTCATGCCCTGATGTTCCAATCGAGAGATTCAATAACGTAAACAAGTCATGTAAAGTCATTGAGGTTAACCCTCCATTGTAAGTCGGGGCAATAGTCCCCACAATTGTGTCAAGGTTAACCCTCCTTGTTGATCGAAGGGCAAAGTCCCCACAGTTGTGGGGCACTAGGGTTATTAGACTCTCCTAGAGATGTCGGCCCTAGTAAGTAATTGTTAAGTGGGGCCGACATGTTGAAGTGGACATTAAGTGAACAAAATAATATAAATAGAGAGTGAGCCTCTCTATTTATCACACACACACTCACTCAACTAGGGCGCATGAGTGAGAGAGAGAGAACAAGCTGTTGGAGATCATGTTTATGTTTTCAGGTTTTACTGCTGCCATTGGTGCTCATTCTATCTCTGAGGAAGTTGCGGGGTTTTCTCCTTTATGGTTTCCCCGAGGAAAATTCTTTGCGTCTCTTGTCTCTTGTGTTTATTGCTGTGCATGTTATTCTCCCAGATAAGATCCTGAGATCATATTGCTTAAATGATAAAAATCTAACACACACAGAAGGTTGTCTGCACGATCTCTGTTCTTCGAGAGGTGTCTTCATGAATCAGTTCTATTAGGATATCTGAGAAAAAATATTTTGCTACCTGTCAGTCTCTACTGCCGATGGGAAACTTCCATACCTGGCTAGAGGATCATAGACAAGCAAATGTGTATGACCATCTACTATCTGTTCGTCTCATCTACCGATGGGGTACTCCCATACCTAGCTGAGAACCTGAACGAGTAAATGTGCATGACCATCTACTGCCTGTTCGTCTCATCTGTCAATGGGATACTCGCATACCTGGCTGAGAACCTGAACAAGTAGAGGTACTTGTGCAATCACACAACCATCTGCTGCCTGTCCGACTCATCTGCCGATGGGATTCCTCCCATACCTAGCTGAGCACTTGGACGAGCAAAGGCACCTGTCAAAACCCAACCATCTACTACATGTATGTCTCATCTGCCGATGGGATTTCTCCCATACCAAGCTGAAAACTTGGACGAGCAGAGGTACCTGGGCAATAGTAAGGAAAATGTCTCTTAGTCATATCTCCCTCTCAAGGAGGGAAGCATTCTCTTCTACTCCAAGTCTTCCGCGAAAGTAGTCAAACTTCACCCTAGGAAGAGGCTTGGTGAGAACATCTGTATTCTGGTCATCTATCAAAATATAGGGTAGCTCAACCGCACCTTTCTGCACCATATCACGTATGAAGTGATACCAAATTTCTATGTGCTTCGATTTGTCGTGAAATACAAGATTCGTTGACATCTGCACACAACTCTGGTTATCACAGAGAATCATAGTTGGCTCTGGAATCTGGCCAAACAATCCTGCAAGAAGTTTACGAAGCCAAACCGCTTCTAGGGTTGCTAAACTAGCAGCCATATACTCGACCTCTGCAGTACAGAGAGCTACTGAGTTCTGCTTCCTACTGCACCAGGAAATTACTGCAGAACCCAAACTAAAACAACATCCTAAAGTACTCTTCCTATCTATAGTGCATCCGGCCCAATCTAAGTTTGTAAACCCTTGCAATTTCAAGTCACATCCTGAATTGTATCATAGACCATATTCCATAGTGCCACGTAAGTATCTGAGCACATGTTTTGCAGCAATTCAGTGAATCTGCCTTGGTTCACACGTGAACTAACTAAGGGCATTCACAGCAAAACAAATATGTGGTCCAGTGTTCGTCGGATGCATCAAGGACCCAATCAACTGGCGATACATAGTGGGATCGATCAAATTTGAATCTGAAGCAGAATCTCTTAGTTTCTTCAAATTTGCATCCATCGGAGTAGCTATGGACTTGCAGTCCAACCTTTCGGATCTCTTCAGTATATCTATGGTGTATTTTCCTTGACCTTGGAAAATCCCCTTCTGCCTCTGCCATACTTCTAATCCCAATAAGTAATGCATCAATCCAAGATCCTTCATTTCGAACTCAGAGGCAAGTTTCTTCTTACACCATACAATAAGTTTCTCATTTCCAGTGAGAAACAGGTCATCAACATATAGTACCAAAATCAGTGGCTCATCATTCACAACCTTGTAGTAAAGGTTGGGGTCTGCATCACTCTTGGCGAATCTCGAACTCACCAAGAATCCGTCTATACATCCATACCAAGAATGGGGTGCTTGCTTGAGTCCATATAAAGCCTTTATTCAGCTTGCATACGTGAGACTCCTTTCCATGGACAATAAACCCTTCTGGTTGTTCAATATATACTTCTTCCTCAATAATACCATTGAGAAAGGTTGTCTTGACATCCATTTGATGCAAATTCCATCCCATAGTTGAAGCAATAGCAATGATTGATCTAATGGAAGTGTATAGAGCCACGGGAGAAAATGTCTCATCATAATCGACTCCCTCTTTCTGAGAGAACCCTCTGGCTACAAACCTCGCCTTATATTTTTCAATACTACCATCTGCTCCATGTTTGATTTTGTATAGCCATATGGAAGTTACCACTGACTTCCCCTCAAGTCTTGGTACAATCTCCCACACATCATTCTTCATGATGGATTGATATTCTTCCACCATGGCATCCTCCCAAACTTGGTGTCTGGATGCTTCTTCATAAGTGGTTGGTTATGAGTCAATGATGCGACTCATCAATGCAAACATAACTGGAGAACCTCTGAGGTCTTTTGCTTTCTCGGAAAGTGCCATATGGAGCCTCATGCCCCTCTTCATCCTGTAAGGTCTATTGTGCCCATCTAAGTCTTTTTCGGTTTACTGACATATCTGTGGGAGCATCATCTAGCTCAACTGGATCAATGGGACCGATGGGTTCATTCCTTTCTTCAGACTCCCTCTTAATGTCTGGAGGGGGAGATTATCTCATCTCTTCATCGTCATCGATCTCCATATCTGATCCTCTTCCTTTTCGGATAGCCATTTCGTCTTCAAAGGTTACATCCTGCCTGACTTCGATTTGAATCGATCCTGGGATGTATATTCTGTAAGCCTTTGAAAACTTGCGGTATCCCACGAATGTTCCCTTCTTACCTGAAGGTTCTAACTTGGGCACATGAATGTAGACTGGAAAGATGCGAAGTAAGTATCCACACTGGTGACGACCAAGTTTATGAAGGATTATTCAATTGTCTTGTTCAAATCACGACATCAGTGTTGTCAGGTTTCTATCATATGTAATAGACTAGAATCCTTGTCTTTGAGGGATAACTCCCTCTGTCTCTCAGAAGTTGGTTGAGTAAATCTTGTTGAAGCAGCAGATAGACCGACATTCGTAGAAGCCTTCCACTTTTGATCACCAAATATCTG
The DNA here is from genome assembly GCA_001517045.1 of Pseudotsuga menziesii. Classification (NCBI taxonomy): domain Eukaryota; kingdom Viridiplantae; phylum Streptophyta; class Pinopsida; order Pinales; family Pinaceae; genus Pseudotsuga; species Pseudotsuga menziesii. The sequence goes on from LPNX010479352.1 coordinate 282,169, forward strand.
CATGAGATCATTCTAGGTCTGAGAGTCATAATTCATACTTCTAGAGGCTTTCTGCTTTCGTTCCATCCGTATATCAATGGGATCACTTGTCCTTGTAGATCATGGCATTCCCTACAAGTCAAATCCCGTTAGATGGTTAGCAATGTTTCATAATCAATGTATTAACAAAATAATGTAGGCAACTTTTAGTCAATGCTTCGACACAACACACATAAGGCCAATATTTGGATGCTTATGGTCTTCATTATAGCATACCATTAAGAGTGTGTACTACTCCAAGTATGTTATAAAGGAGTTGTCATCCTAAATGGGTTGTGCAACATGACAAGCTATTTAAATAATCATGTGTATAGCAAATACTACATAAGCCTACTTGTTAACTACCTAAATTTAGAAAAGTAGATCTGTGTAAAACATATTCAAAAACAACCAGATCTAACCTACTAGAGCATGTAAAATCAAATACTTATCTTTTGTGGGTGGGCTCCCACTGTTAAAGTCCACTGAACTTCATATGCTTGCTTGACAATCATCACAGTCTAGATCTTCATATCATTTCTTAGAAGAAGAACTCCGAACAATCATCATTCATTGGCTCCTTATGAGGAGAGTCTTCTTCTACATCAGTAGTTGAAGCTTCATGCTTCCTTTTGTTTGAACTTCGACAGCTACTAGCATAATGACCGTATTTCTTGCACCTGTAGCACTGTATTTGAGATAAATCATTCTTCTCTTGTTTCTTCTAATCTAGGGGAGGACTTGATCTCTTATCTTGGTGCTTGTGATTGAAGGACTTCCTTCCCCTTCCCTTGCCTTTCTTGGCATGAGATACGAACGCTTAAGTTTCCTCGGGTTGAGTGCCATGAAGTCTTTGGCGTGCTGTGATTCTTGTTTCTTCCTAAGTGCATTTTGCCCATAGCTTATCAAATTTGGGCAACTTGGTCCGACCACTTATGGTTTGGATAAAAAACTCCCAAGATGGCAGGAGACCATTTAAGGTGGTCATGACGAGATCCTTTTCTTCAAGATTGTCTCCACTGGACATTAACTTGTCCCGAAGCTCAATGATCCTCATGAAATATGAGGCAATATTCTAGGACTTCGTCATCTTCAAATTCGACAGTTTATTCCTTAATGTGAGAGTCACATTGATGCTACTGTGTTCAAATAGCTTCTTTAAGCTTTTCAACATCTTCCTCATTGTCATCTTTTCTGAGATCTGAGGAACCAAGTGGTCTCTAACTGAGTCCACCAAAATCCTTCTTGCTTTGGCATCATTCTTCCTCTAGCGAGCCTTGTCTTCTTCGACTTCTGGTTATGGGACCTTTGCATTTACACACTGTAATAGGTCATTTTCTTCTAGTAGAAAAAGAACCCTAGACTTCCAGGGGATGAAGTTGGAGGCCCCTTCCAAACGATCTTCAACCTTCATGTTGATCATCTTGACTGTAGATCTAGATCTGAAACCCTAGCAGAGACTAGGTCAAAACTGAAGGTTGGAGTTTTGGAAAATTGACTCCACAGATAAATGCGCCCTAGAGAGGCGAGTTGAAAAGAAGTAGAGTCAAGCCAAAACTGTGGAGGCAGTAGGTCAAAAATTGAAAGCCTAATTTCTGTTGCCGCTGCAGAATTAGGTCAAAAAACAAAAAATTCTCAGAATTGAATTCTTCCTTCACCAAAAGATGTGCCCTCCTTAGAGAGAAATTTCCAAGGCTCTTTTTCCGCCAAAAAGTTGAGTGAAGGCTTTGAAAGATGAAACCTTAGTTCTGACAGTTTTCCAACAGAGTTCCGACAATGGCTTCTTCTAGCACTGCTTTGATACCATGTTAGATTTTCATAAAATTATAGCAGTATATCTTAATTGCATTTATTAATAGGATCACTAGAAGATAGACAAAGCACAGAACAATAACACGAGTCTTTTTATCCTGGGAAACCCAAATGGGAGAAAACCCAGCAACCTTCGTTTAGAGATAATAATTCTGAGAACAGTGTACAACGAAGAAAGAGAAAAGATGGAAGTATCTTCCAGAGATAGAAACCCCCAAAACAGTCTTCTCCTTCAGTAGGTGTGAACTTCTCTCTCACAGAAAATGTGAACTTCACTTGTGTGACTGTGTGGAATAATGAGGAGGGGTGCCTCCTATTTATACTGATTTTCCACTAGGAAAATTAACTGGGGCCGACTTCTCTAGGGAGCAATAAAAATACCTTTTTATAATTTTATTTTTATTTCTTTTATTGTTGGCTTTTCACCCCAAGGTTTACATTGTTCTTTCTAGGGCTTGTATGATGAATTACAACAAGTTCAAACTCCCGTAGGAGGTACAAGTGAAGAATGTCTTCCAAAGTTGCACAAACTCTAACAAGGGTGCTTGCAAGTAGTCCAAATAACTCATTATTACCACTTTGGAATTGTTAGCACTTTGGAGAAGTCCAAAGCTACTGATATGATGGCCACATGCTATTATTGGAGACCTTGGGAGCAGTCCAACCCACCTCTTCTATTATAATCATGGCCACTTTACTACATAGGACACTTGGGAATTATCCAAGTTACAAATGGTGCAGCCTCTAAGCATGCATTGACCAAAAAATCTCGAAGTTTCCTTTGTCACATTGTGAACAGTATGAGGTCCCTACTCCCAAGTCAAGGATACGCTCTTGGTCATGGTTGAAGTCGAAAAACATACACCTTTGGATGAATGGAACATTGGCCTTTATTTGTCATGCATCCACTTGTTTTCTTATGGATGTGACTTGACTTAGTCAAACTCTAGTGGAGTCTTGTGTGTTATGGGTTGGATTGGTTGAACAATATATGTAAGTAAGTTGAATTGGATTGATGAGTTGATATGATGGTTGACAATTATCTTTTGATATGATGTCAATGAGCAAGACATTCATGATTCAATGATCTATGATATCATCGCCCATCATTGTTGCAAAACTTTGCTCACGTCTTCATGGATTTGAACCGTTTTGGATGCAAATTGAAATTAAGATTCCAACACTTTTCATCCATGTGTCCATCCAAATTACAATGGTTGCAATGCTTCTTCGGATCTTTCCATTTATGGATTTAAACTTTAATGGCTGCAATTCTTTTGTTCTTGCTTTTTGTGGCCACTTCTTGATCCTTTTGGTGCCTCTTTTTTGTATCATGCTAAGTGTAGAGAGCCTTCTTGCCTACTTCGTCTATGCCTTTTACGGTCAAAAGTTGCAATTGCCTTTGAATAAGACTATGTGGACCTCCAAGGTACCTAGTTCATCCATTGAGATGCCCCACATAATAGCTAGTTTACAAAAATTGAGTACGTATTCTTGGACAACTTATCTTTGTTCTTGATCTTATCAGTAATATTGCTTTCTCATGAGTTGTTCCTCTTCATAGACTATGGGATAGAGTTGTGATTCCTTGAAGTTCTCCAATTTAATCACCAATGGCTTCTTTACCCAACATCGAAGAATCTACATAACTCTCCCACCATAAAGGCATGTTCATCCATCTTCAAGCATGCCAAATATATCTTCTATTCCCTTTTTATGTTATGCACGCTGAAATATGTTGATTTTTGTACCTACGAAAGTGTTCCCCTAGGTGACTTTAGCCTTAGTCACTTAAAAGGGGGGAAATAAAGTGACCCTTGCATTAAATGACTTGAGATGAGCATTTAATTAGACTTTAGAGAATAAAGTCACTTTTTGGAAAATTTAAGTGAGGTGAGTGAATTTAATTTTTAAATGAAGTTTATGAGCATTTAATCTCATCCGCTCATCTCATCTAATCTCCACCGTTGGATTAGATGAACCTTAGGGTTCTCACCAAGAAGGCAAGGAAAGGCCATTTCAGTCACTTTTGCTTTCTCGAGAGCAAAGTGAAGAGGAGAGAGCAGAGAGAGGAGGAGGCACGAAAATCGAGGAAGAGAGAAGCTTCACCAAGGCACGAATTTCAAGCAGCAGAAATGGGCACGGTTTTTTAGGAGCAGCATTTATCGCAGTTGTCCGTACGGTCCATACTGTACGGATTCCATACTGTGCGGATTTCGTACATGGTACATTTCCCGAGGCAAAAATTCGGGCACAAAATTCGAGGCGGAATCTAGGCACATTTCTCGAGGCAAAAGTTGGCACAGTTTTCGAGGCAAGAGTTGCAGGCACAAATCCTGAGGCATTATCCAACAGCACGTTTTTTGAGGCAGTGTTCAGCAAAAAATCCTGGGTTTGATTTTTTTATTGTTCGGCACGAAAAACAAGGCAGAAATTTTCTCTTCCGGGTTGAGATAAATTGGTCTGAGAATTTCTGAAATTTGCTGTAAAAATTTTCCTGAAAAATAAAATACTCTCTCCCCTAACAGGTTTTCCCCTTGTGGGTTTTTCCTGGGCATGTTGCCAAAAATTTACTGTGTCTGAAAATTTCATGGTGTGCATTTATTTCATTTTCTGTCATTAAATGTTGAGTTACAGCAGTGTTTATTTCAGTCTAAAAATTTATGTTATTTCCATCCTTATGCATTTCTGGGTTGGGCATTAAACTAAGATATTTTTGACATTTAAACCGATGGCTGAAACTGAGAAAAACTTACATGGTATCAGAGCTGAGTTGGGCAGAAAATTCATTTTTGCAAACAAAAAAGTAATTTCCAAAATTCAGAAAATTTATTTTGACAGTAACAACATTTTGTTGAAACTTGTTCTTTGAAAAATATGACTTCAACCGGACTGAAAATGGAGGATAGGCTTGATGGGGCTAGGAATTTTGTCCCATGGAAGGCCAGGATATTGCTTGTATTGGAGGAGAATGAGCTATGGGATGAGGTAGTCAATCATACCACTACTCACCCCATTGTCATTCCCAATGCTACCACAGATCCAGTTGGACTGGCTGCCTTCAATAAGAAGGACATTAAAGCCTGGAGGATAATTCTTGATGCAGTTAAAGACCATGTTATTCCTCACATCTTGAGTAAAGACCGAGCACATAAAATGTGGGACGCTTTGACCGGATTGTTTCAGAGCTCAAACGAGAATCGAAAGATGGTTTTGAGGGTGAAGCTTAAGAGTATCAGGATGGTCAAAGGTGAGGACATGTTGTATTACCTTACTAGGATCTCTCAGGTGAGAGATGAGCTTGCAACAGTTGGGGAGGTTGTTCTTAATGCAAAGCTAGTGCGGACAACTATGAATGGGGTGTCAAAGCCTTGGGTTGTGTTTGTGTAGGCTTTGGTGGCTAGGGAGAACTTACCTACATGGGAAAGGATGTGTGATGATTTTGTTCAGGAGGAGACTCGAAGGGGTCTTGTGCAGGGCAATGCTTCTACTAGTAGAGAGGATGAGGAGGATGTGGCTTTGACAGCAAAGGGAAAGAAGAAGAACAAAAGGGGTCCCAAGAAGGGTGGGGCCAAGCAGTAGGATGGGCAGAAGAAGGATCTGAGCACTGTAAGGTGCTTTGCTTATCAGAAGATGCGACACTATGCTGGGCAATGTCCGAACAAGAAGAAGAAGAAGCAACAAAAGACAGCAGCTTCGACGGAGGTTGAGGATTTTGCAGCTAGATTTCAGAGAGAGTTTTCTCTGTGCACTGGACATGTTGATAGAGAGAGAGCATCTATTATCACCAGTGCAGATGTTGATAGATAGAGGGAGTTTTCCTTGTTGACAGACCATTCCTACAGTACATCTACTTCCAGCGCTTGGTATATTGATAGCGGAGCTTCGAGCCACATGACAGTTGCTCGAGAGATGTTCTACGAGCTTTCACAGACAAAGACTGATGTGGAGGTGGTGTTGGGAGATGACTCAGCGGTCAGAGCAATTGGGCGTGGGACTATTACATTTCAGAGGGAGTCCATGAGTCCCATGGTTTTGAGAGATGTACTGAATGTACCTGGGCTGAAAAAGAACTTGGTTTCAGTTTCCATGATCGAGGATTGGGGTCTTAGGGTGTCCTTCCTAGATGGACATGTGCATGTGTTTCCCAAGACTGCAAGACCATCTGCTTCATTTGACATTGGAGTTAGATGCGAGAAACTGTACAGGCTCTTATTTCAGCCTCAGCATGCCTTGTCACACAGCAGCGGCAGTGAGCTCTGTGAGCTGTGGCATAAGAGGATGGCTCACTTGCATCATCCAGCTTTGGGGTTGTTGAGACATATGGTTACATGTTTACCAGAGTTCAACACAGAGCATAGTGATGTTTGCAGGGGGTGTGCTTTGGTAAAGTACACCAAGACTGCTTTTCCTAGCAGTGATAGCAGGTCAGCAGGGATTCTTAACTTGATACATCCAGATTTGTGTGAACTGATGTCATCTGTTTCCTTGAGAGGATATGAGTACTATGTGACATTCATTGATGATCATTCCAGGAAGACTTGGATCTACACTTCTTGAAGAGCAAGAAATCTGAGGAGGTCTTGCAGAGGTTCCAAGAGTTCAAAGCTCTTGTGGAGAACCAGACAGGGAGGAAGATATGGGCTCTCAAATCGAATAACGGGGGTGAGTATACCTCCAAGGATTTTGATGGATATTGCAGACACGAGGGCATCACGAGGCAGTTAACGGTTCCATACACTCCAAAGAATAATGGAGTGGCAGAAAGGAAGAACAGGTCCATTGTTGGAGCAGCCAAAGCTATGTTACATGACCAGTCATTTCCTTTCTTCCTTTAGGCAGAGGCATGCAGTACAGCTGTTTATCTTCAAAACAGGTGTCCCCATCGTGTCGTGGGTAACATAACACCTGAGGAGTGTTTCACAGGCAAGAAGCCTGAAGTTAGCCATTTTCTCATATTTGGTAGTTTGACTTACTCTCATGTCCCTTTTGAGAAGAGGACAAAGTTGGAGCCCTCTGCAGAGAAGAGCATCTTTGTGGGCTATGATGAGACTTCGAAGGCCTTCCGTATTTACCTTCCTTCTCAAAAGAAAGTTGTTGTGAGGAGGGATGTGAAGTTTGAGGAGGAGCGAGCCTTCAGGAAGTCTAGAGAGTTGGAGCAGGGATAGAAGCAGGTCCCTGCACCTCAAGTTGTTTCACAGGTACCGTCAGTGCAGCAAGCAGGCTCACAGGTTTCCAGAGTTACTGAACCACACAGTATGGGCACAGGTTCACCGGTTTCAGTGGTTCAGCTAGCAGGATCTTCGAGGATAGGTTTTGGGTCTCAGATTACAGGTTCACCGTACAGAGAATCAGGATCATAGAGTTCACCAGTGGTTGGTACACCAGCTGTCGGTTCACAGGTTACAGGGGCTTCTACCTCTGGTAGTTCATCAGACGAGGACAGACTAGTGTGGGAGCAACCTTCAGGAAAAAAGAAGCCTAAGTGGCTTCAAGAGACCTTGAAGGAAGCTCACGAGTTTGGGACACTCAGGGAGCCAGTGAGGGCTATTCAGATGCCAGACAGATTGGGCATGGCATTAGTGGCTAGTTTACGTGATTCAGAGCCTTCTACTTTTGAGGAGGCCTCCCAACATCATGTTTGGCGAGATGCCATGATGGATGAGTACCATTCCATCATGAAGAACGATGTATGGGAGATTGTTCCGAGACCTAAGGGGAAGTCAGTGGTGACTTCTCGGTGGCTTTACAAGCTAAAGCATGCTACGGATGGTAGTGTGGAGAAGTACAAGGCCAAGTTTGTAGCGCGGGGATTTTCATAGATTAAAGGAGTGGATTATGATGAGACCTTTGCGTCGGTTGCTCGGTATACTTCGATCAGGGCATTGATTTCTATTGCAGCGAAAATGGGTTGAAAGATCCATCAGATGGATGTGAAGACTGCATTTCTCAATGGAATCATACAGGAGGAGGTGTATGTTGAGCAGCCTCAGGGCTTTGAGATTCATGAGAGAGAGTCTCATGTTTGCAAGCTGAAGAAAGCCTTGTATGGGCTGAAGCAAGCTCCTAGAGCTTGGTACTCCAGGATTGATTCTTACTTGCAACGGATGGGGCTTCAGAAGAGTGAGGCAAATCCGAATCTCTATTTCATCATGGTTGGAGATGATCCGCTCATTCTTTTGTTGTATGTGGATGACTTATTTATGACAGGGGGAGAGAGACCCATTGCATCTTGCAAGAAAAATCTTGCTTCAAAGTACGAGATGGCCGACATTGGGTTGATGAACTATTTTCTAGGATTGGAGGTTTGGCAAGAGCCTGGACATATTTTCCTGGGACAAAGAAAGCATGTTGTTGATATTCTGAGGAGATTTAGGATGGAGGATAGCAGGCCGATGTCTACACCGATGGTCACCAACTAGAAGAAGCTTCATGCTTCTGAGGGAGAGTTGGTGGATCCTACACTATATCGTCAGCTCATTGGTTCGTTGATGTATCTGGTCAACTCTCACCAGATTTGTGTTTTGCGATGAACACTCTCAATCGGTTCATGGTTGAGGCTAGGAGAGTGCACTGGATAGCCGCAAAACATGTGTTGCGTTACCTTGCAGGGACAGTGGAGTATGGTCTGGACTACAGGAGGTCGGATGGGATCAAGTTGATTGGCTTCATAGATTCAGATTGGGCAGGCAGTGTGGTAGACCGAAAGAGCACTTCCGAATATTGTTTCAGTTTGGGCTCGGCAGCAGTGTTGTGGTTCAGTTGAAAGCAAAAGTTTGTTGCCTTGAGTTCTACAAAGGTCGAGTATATGGCATCCAGTCAAGCCAGTTGCGAAGCACTGTGGCTTTGCAAGTTGCTAGTGAATTTATTTGGTCAGGAGCTGAGACCTACGGTGATCTACTGTGACAATCAGAGTTGCATCCAGCTCTTTGAGAATCCAGTATTTCATGACCGGTTAAAGCATTTTGAGATGAGGTATCATTTCATCCGAGATTATGTTCAGAGAGGAGCAATGACTTTACAGTACATTTCCACTGATGAGCAGGTTGCAGATATTCTGACAAAATCTTTGGGGAGGAGCAAGTTTGTCTTCTTCAGAGACAAGTTGGGAGTGGTGCAGAACACCTTCCTCGGTAAGAGAAAGTGTTGATTTTTGTACCTAGGAAAGTGTTCCCCTAGGTGACTTTGGCCTTGGTCACTTAAAAGAGGGGAAATAAAGTGACCCTTGCATTAAATGACTTGAGATGAGCATTTAATTAGACTTTAGAGAATAAAGTCACGTTTTGGAAATTTTAAGTGAGGTGAGTGAATTTAATTTTTAAATGAGATTTATGAGCATTTAATCTCATCCGCTCATCTCATCTAATCTCCACCATTGGATTAGATGAACCCTAGGGTTCTCACCAAAAAGGCAAGGAAAGTACATTTCAGTCACTTTTGCATTTTCGAGAGCAGAGTGAAGAGGAGAGAGCAGAGAGAGGAGGCATGAAAATTGAGGAAGAGAGAAGCTTCAGCAGGGCACGAATTTCGAGGAGGGGAATTCGGCACAATTTTCGAGGAGCAGCATTTATTGCAGCTGTCCGTACTGTACGGATTCCATACATGGTGCATTTCCCAAGGCAGAAATTCGGGCTCAGAATTCGAGGCAGATTTTGGGCACATTTCCCGAGACATAAGTTGGCACAATTTTCGAGGCAAGAGTTGCAGGAACAAATCCCAAGGCATTTTCCAGCAACACGGTTTTCGAGATAGGCCGTACAGCATTGCCGTACAGTCCCTACAGCAGCACTTTTTTCGAGGCAGCCTTCAGCCGAAAATTCTGGGTTTGATTTTTTTAACTGTTCGTAAAATACTCTCTCTCCTAACAGGTTTTCCCCTTGTGGGTTTTTCCTGGGCATGTTGCCAAAAATTTACTGTGTCTGAAAATTTCATGGCGTGTTATTTCATTTTCTATCATTAAAAGTTGAGTTACAGCAGTGTTTATTTCAGTCTGATAATTTATGTTATTTCCAGCCTTATGCATTTCTGGATTGGGCATTAAACTGAGATATTTTTTGCATTTAAACCGGTGGCTGAAACTGAGAAAAACTTACAAAATATACCTCAAATTGCTTGAGCCAACCATTGAGTTTTTTGGCATCTATTTATTTTTCCATCATAGGGTTGTAAATGCACTTTAGACTCCATTTTGAAAAGTAAACGTGGCATTGCCCTATTTGAAGCATCTTCTTCCTTTAAGCTTTTGCTACTATCCTCCGCTGCATCTTGGACACTACGGTCCACCGATATTTCAAAGCTATTAGCAATTTCTGTAACCTTTGCTTTCAATTTTGCAAAGCAGACTACATCAAAATCCTTCCCATGCTTCTTCAGATCGCTGCAATCTGAGCTTTAGCTTGAGATTTCCAGTTCCCACTCTATTTCAAGCTCATATGGATGCACACATCCTCCTTCCTTTTCTTTCTTTATAAGGGACATGTTGAGCTCATAATGAGTATATTGTTGACATGGCCTTGTGCCCTGAAGAATCCAAGTGTTTACCCTAGGTACCATCCTTGAAATGAGGGGAAGTGCCCAGGGGGTTTGCCTTAGGATAAACTCATGAGCAACACAACATTTGATTTCATGGCTCTTTACTTGTCAAGCAACTTTGGAAGATTCTATCTAGCACCAATGTTGCCAACCTCTTCCAAGTTTGACTCTACACTTTGAGGAGCCAGAATTGAGTCATCTCTTTCAAGTCTGACTTAGCCATGAGTCACACTCGGGAGTTTGACTCATGAATCTCGGACTTGCAAGTCAAACACGAGTCATATTGACTCGGTGAGTCTGTCTCGTGACTCGGGTTCAAACCTCAATCACTTGTCTATAAAAGACACATAAAGAACAAAAAGAACAATAATAATTTTGGCTATTACACTGACACGATTTGACAATAGGCAACCAATAGACCTGTCAACTGTCTGGAATTTATGGCGCTTTTTAGTATGCATTATCATCCATGTATCCTGAAACGAGTTGTTATTGAAAATTTGCAGTCTATGAACATTGTAAATTTTCATGTTACTGGAAAATATCTTTTGATCCCCAGCGAACTCTAGACTTTTTCAGGGTCAAAGTCAACTGTTAGTCTTCCACCTCACCAAGTCCTTCTTGGAATTGAGTCTATTTAGTATTAACTTTGGACTCTTACTGGAATTTAGAAGTGCTTCAACCAGGCTACCACAATAGACATGGTAAGTTATATAATGGGATTCTATTGCTCTATCAAGAAATTAACAATAGAATATGGATAGGATCCTTCATGGCACACCTCAGATTTCTGGTTTTTGGCCTGCAACCTATCACCTTGGAAAAAGTCTCTTAAATTGGGGCATACTCCCATAATGTATTGAACATTTCAACTTTACTCGTTGGAAAATGTGTGCTAGTTTGGAATTGAGATACATCAACCTCTGTCACGGCTCTAGATCAAATGCTTAGGACTCAATTTTTAACTTGCACTGTAACTTCACAGACACGTTGAAGCATTGCTACTGTGCATTAAGTTCAGAGAAAAACTAAAACTAAATAATTCCAAAGAAACACTCTTATCAGATATATAAATAACTGAAACTGAATTGTAGAATACATATTAGCTTTTGCATAACCTAATACATAATTTGACTAGAACCCAAAGTCTAAACTGCTGAATAAAATACTTCAAAAATAACACCTGATCAAATCCCTGATCAGCGTAGAGCCAATAGATACTAAAACCCTCGAGGTCGCACAATCCCGGATTGATTACATACTGACCAGGGGGTTTGTACGCCTCAAGGGTTACATCCAAAAAATAGTTTCTTCAAAGTTTTATGAATTTGCATCTCAGTTGTATTTAAAACTTATATACAGACACTCGAGAGGCTTCTCTGAGACCATAACCATTATCAGAAACGTAAAATTGCGAACTAGGGTTTGGAATCTAACAGCATTCAGTGAGAAAAGTATAAACATTGCTATCCAGATAAAATTGGTGAAACTTCAAAAATGCAGAATCCACGCCTACTATATTGACTACCAGGGCTGGCATTATCTCTAATTTTATCATAGTATTTATTGTGAAGGATTCCATAGGGTTTGTAAATGTAGTTGCGGAAATAAAACCAAGCATGTAAGAAATACTGACCTGAAAAGGTGGCAGAAGATATAGTTGAGAAAATCCGGTGGTCAGACCATGCAGGAAACGCCAACTTTGGTTTTCCTTTCGAACCCACTGGGGTAGAAGGCAATGAAAGCTTGTGACACTGGCTAATAGTGGCCGCCCTCCAACTCTGGAAATGAAACGCCGCCATTGTTCCTGACGAGTGGCAACTATGCAGTTAAGAACACAAGGTACCGTTAAACGAGATCAAATGAATGTAAAGAATGCCTTGTATTCAATGCCACTCTCTGGGCTTGTCGCACGAACACCCCGGTTTGGTGTTTTAATGGGTTGGTCAAGCCCTCTTATACTCTTATCCAGAAGAGGTGTTGGGTAGAAAAGCATTTATTTAAATCAAATTATATGTTTTTTTTTTATAAAATAAAGAATATGAAGAAAATGTGCGTAATCAATTATATATTATAAGTTTTTTATAAAATAAAGAATATGAAGAAAATGTGCGTAATCAATTATATATTTTAAGTATTTTATAAAATAAAGAATATGAAGAAAATGGGTGTAATAATAAAACAAGTGAAATTACAAAGATGTTTCTACCCACTTTAAGAAATGGTTTAATTTAATAATTAAAAATGTTTTAATATAATAGTTTTATATACTTAGGTTTACTTTAATAATCTAATTTTTTTAATATAATAGTTATTTATAACTCAAATTTAATTTTCGTTTTTTTTCATGGAAAAAAAAAAACTCAAATTTAATTTTATAATTTAAAAATATTTTTATTTAATAGTTATATATAGGCCAAAGTTAAAGTTAAAGCTGGGGCCGACTAAGCGATTTGGACGAGGTGAGGACGAGGACGCAGCTCCTTGTGGGCCAAGACTGTTCTGACAGCGTAGGACGTTAGTCCAAGGAGAGATAGGCCCGATCCCGAGGCTACGTCCATCTGAAGATCTCCTCCTCGGTTGGCTGATTGCTGAGCTGATCGATTAGCTGCTGGAAGCTTTGGAGGCCCTCCCCTCTGAATCCATGCTCTAAAGCTGGCCCGGAGAGGGTGGGACAATAAGATGGCGGAGGAGGCAGGTGGTGAATCCCTGCCTATCCGTTCGGAAGCCTTCGATAGGCTAATCTCCAATCATGCTAAGCGATCAAGCAAAAGAGAATTGCCAAAGTTCGTTAAGCGAATAGAAGATGTGTCGGAGGTAGCCCTTCCCCCGGAAGAAACAATCCGGGTTGCCCTGTCATTGGCAGACCGAGCTTTGATCGGGCAATTCACAGGGTTATGGCCCTCACCCAAAACCACTGATAGCTGGGTCCAAAGGAACTAGCGACCGCTAATATCCAAAAACGTGGCCTTCTACTCCATCGGAAGGGGATACTTCCTCTTTGACTTCGAATCTAAAGACGACAAAGACTTAATCTTCAGGAATGGGCCCTACTTCATGGGGTCGCAAGGTCTTTACCTCAATGGATGGTCGCTGGACTTCGACCCTAAAGCCGATACCCCTAAAGTTGTCCCAGTCTGGGTCAGGCTGCCCAACCTACCTATGCACTGCTGGAATCTCAAATCCCTACATGTTATAGGGAATGCACTAGGAAAATATATCGACATGGCCAGTCCAAAGGACCAATATGCCTGCGCCCGCATATGCGTGGAGGTCGATCTCGAAGCTGGACTGCCAGAAGCAGAAATCTCACGGTGGGGAACTGGTCTCACATTCAGAAACTGGACTATGAATAGCTCCCCTTCAAATGCAGAGGATGCCAAGAGTATGGGCACTTCATCCGAAACTGCCCTAAAACTCCGGAAAGCCTGCAGGAGAAGGGGGAAGGATGGCATAGGGTGAACAGATCCAGATCTAAAAATCAAACTGGTGGGGGCCCTAAGAAAGGTGAGGGGAGTGGCCCATCCGAAAAACCCCAAGAACCCCCAAGATCTACAGAATCAGTGGAAACAAGGGAGGAACCCACTGAAACAGAAGACAGATCCAGCCATGAAAAAAGCAAAGAACCGGAAGCAGTCATCTCAGACCAAGGGAGAGACAATGAGGAAGAAACAACAGAAACTAAAGTAGGAGAAAGTCAATGAAAATTAGATGAAGAACTGGATTCGGAAGAGGAAGATGAGGAAGAAGGGGAAATTGAAATAACAACTCCAACAATGACCAAAACAAAAGGAAGGAAATCTAGAAAAGAAGTACGAGAGCAAGCAACATACAAGGATAAGCTGCAAGGATCCCAGTTAACCTTGGAAAAGCTATTGAAAAATCCAAGAAACACAGGTCAGCATGGGCATGCCCCGAAAGGGATGCCCACGGCCTCCAAAAGTAAGTAATGAAGGCTATTTCCTGGAACTGCAGAGGGCTCGGCAGTAAAGGCAAGGAAGAAGCTATGTAAGATCTAATCTCCCTTCACCAACCGGACATCTTGTTGATCCAGGAAACCAAGCTGGAGGAGACAACATTCCTCCAAACCAGTAAAAAAATTTGGAAAAAAAAAGGCACCGCTGCTTTAAGCTCCAGAGGAGCATCCAGGGGTATAGGAACCCTATGGGATGACAGAAAATTCGAAGCTTTGGTCATCAAAAACAACACCCATTGGATCCTCACAGTGCGGAGACAAAAAGACACCAATTCTCTGGTAAGTATAATCAACATATATGCTCCTAATTCTTATGGCGAAAAAATAAACTGCTGGAATCTTCTCCGTGAAGAACGAAATAATCTGCAAGGTAATGTCATATTGGTTAGGGATCTGAATCTCACCCTCAGTCAGAATGAAAAAAGAGGGGGCTCTAGCTCTAAAGACCCCATCATAGACATAGTGGAAGATATCATCATGACTTGGGACCTCATTGATATCAAGCCTACTACAGGGAAATACACTTGGACCAATAGGAGGTTTGGGCCTGGGCACATTGCGGCCAGACTTGATCGATTCTTGGTTCATGATAATTTCCTCCTGCTAGGCCTGATTATTTCATCCAAAATCCTTCCCTTCGAAGGCTCCGATCATAAGCCCATCCTTCTGGAAATGGAGCAAGAAAAAAATCTAGGCCCTATACCGTTTAGATTTAATTCCATGTGGGCCAAGCATGATGAATTCCTACAGATTGTAGCAGATTCATGGGCCCATCCGGTTACAGGCTCCCCCTTCTTTGTCTAGGAGGAGAAACTCAGAAGGCTCAAGAAGACATTGAAGAGCTGGGCTAAGACGCTCCCAAATCCAAACTTTGCCAAGCTCCAAGCTGCCCACACGCTGGAGTCACACCAGGCCGATATGGAGGATAAATATGTGACTATTACTGACATTCAAAAGGAGACAAATCTGCAATTGAATCTTCACGCGGCGTGTAGAGAGGAGGTTGAATGGTGACGCCTCAAATCCCGATGTAAATGGTTGAGGGACGGTGATAGAAATTCAAGATTCTTCCACAAGTTGACTGAGGTCAGGAAAAATCAGAATAGCGTCCTTGAGATTCAGCTCAACGATAGGGTAATCAGCCAATTTGATGAAATTAAAGCTGAAGCCACCAATTACTTCAGCGAGTTGTTCACCGATCAGCCTACCCCTAGCGACGCCCAGCTTCTGAATCTTGTCCCCAGTTCAATAAAGAGTAGTGATAACGACCACCTGAACCAAATCATCACGCTGGAGGAGATTAAAGAAACTGTCACTACCATGGAGGAGGACAGAGCCCCCGGACCAGACAGGTATAATGTGAATTTCATATCTATATGCTGGGACATTGTTAAAAAAGATTTACTTAAAATGATCAGAAAGTCTCAAAACTGTAGCAAGATCAGAGGAAGCACGAATTCACCCTTCTTGGCCCTCATCCCAAAGGAGAAAGACACTAAGACTTTTGACAGGTTCCGGCCAATTTCACTGTGTAACATAGGGTATAAAATCATCACTAAGATCATGGCCACCAGACTAAAGCACATCCTGCTAGTCATTATCTCGAAGAACCAAGGTGGATTCATCAAAGGAAGGAAGATTTGGGATAATATTATTTTAGTGCAAGAAGCCATCCACTCTAGCCTGAAGAATGGAGACAAAGGAATGGCGATGAAACTAGACCTGGCAAACGCTTTTGACAGAGTTAGCCATCCATTCCTCCTTCAGGTAATGCTGAGATTCGGTTTTGCTCCCAAATTTGTCTCTTGGGTCAAGGCCTGCATCAGCAAGCCATGGATTGCCCCCCTCATTAACGGAAGAGCAGACCCTTTTTTCCAAGCTATGAGAGGACCAAGGCAAGGATGCCCGCTCTCACCTCTACTCTACGCCATTCAGGCCTCGCTACTCAGTTTCCAATTGGAACACGCTAGACTAGAGCAGGAGCTTCCAGGCATAAGGCTGGCTAGAGTAACCAAAGATATTAACCACTCTCAGTTTGCTGATGATACCATTTTAATGGGAGGTGCCAGCCAGATTATAGCTCGACGATTCAAAGCTGAGCTGAACCGTTACTGCCAGGCCTCTGGAAGTAAAATCAATCTCAGGAAGAGTCAGATCTTCAGATGGAACATTAACCCAAGGGAAATGTCAGATATATCCCGAATTCTAAATATGGAAGGAGCTGTAAGTTGGGAATCATTCAAATACCTAGGGGTGCCTATTGTCAAAACAAAATCCAAGTCCTCGGATTGGAACCCCATAGTTGAAAAAATAAAAAGGAAAATATTGGGCTGGGGGACTGCATGGCTGAATCTAGTTGGGAAGGTTGTTTTAATTAAAGTTGTCATGAACAACTACTTGCTCTACCAATGCTCTCTACTCCTAGCACCTGTCAAAATCATAAATCAAATTGAGGGATTACTGAAATCCTTTCTCTGGAATGGTGGGAACAATGGAGGAGGTAAAAAATATGCTCTGGTAAGTTGGAAAATCGTTACGCTGCTAAGAAATGAGGGAGGACTTCAAATCAGGGACCTCAAATGTCAAAACTTGGCCATTGGGGCCAAATTACTCTGGAATATGCTAGATTCTAAGCCAACCTGGTGTAGTCGGGCTCTTAAAAATAAATACTTCCTAGGACCAAGGCTCATATGCCTGGAAGGAGACCACGTGAGAACAAAGGGGTCCCCCATCTTCAATCTGTGTAAAAAAACGCTACCTTAATTTATCGAAAAGCTACACTGGATACCGGGTAATGGGAAAGCCATTAACTTCTAGCAGGATTCGATTCTTGGTAAACTACCTCCACGTCTACCTCGTTTGCAGTCTTGGATGGAGGCGAGAGCTCTAAATTCGCTTTGGAGTATATCCGAGTGGGAGGTGAACTATCCACATCACTGGACATCGTGGGTAATGCCGGACTGCCCAGCTACGTTGGAGAATGACAAACTGAAGCTGCTCAACCACCTGGCCGGGATAGCACCGATTTCCCTCTCCCTGAAGGATAGACGTGGCTGGGGCAACCGAACTGGCATCTACACGACCACTGAGGGGTACACTGAGTATGCTGCAACTTATAATGTCCCAGCGAATCCTGTAATTTGGAACAACAATTGGAACAACAGAACGCTACCCAAAATTGAGGTGTTCATTTGGACACTGATTCACCAAAGACTGCTAACCGAAGAGAACTTGGAGAAAAGGGGGATAGCAGGCCCATTCCGCTGCCCTCTCTGTGCTGTAAATTCAAAATCTACTTCTCATCTCTTTTTTAATTGCCCTTATACTATTTCAATCTGGAAGGAAGTAATGCTGAATGGAGAAGACGGGTTTCAATGGAGTGGAAGTAATCAGGAATTCTTCATCAATTGGGAAAAAATGTACAAGGGCGAGCTGGATAAAAGGAATGGTGTGAGAGCCTGCTGGCTGAAACTATCAAAAATTGTTTGCTGGTGCATCTAGATAGAAAGAAATCAGAGAAATTTTTAGAATAGGAGTCAACTAGCGTGGAAGTTAAATGTCAAAATCAATGCTCTTCTTGGTGAGGTGGTAAGTAGTACCACGATTCCGTACAACAAAGTCAAGTTGACAGAAAAAGAAAAAAAATGGATGCAAAGTATCAATATTCAGGAAAATAATAGTATAGCCATCAAAAATTTGGAGGATTGTGAACTACGAATGGATAAATCCCAATTCGAGAACTGGATAAGAGAAAGAAAGATTTTCAAACTATTCTTTGATGGAGCTTCAAAAGGGAATCCGGGGAAAGCGGGAGGAGGAGGAGTTGTCATAAACCCCAGAGGGAAAGTGGAAATCGAATATTCTTGGAACATCGGACACGATTCTAATAATATGGAAGAAGCATACGGGCTATGGAAAGGCCTTAAGCAGGTGCAAAAAGTAGGAGCGGATGAAGTTGTGGTTATCGGAGACTCTAGGCTAATTATCCAAGCAATGAGCGAAGGAAGAAGGGGCAAAAATGAGCAGATGGAAAGACTGTTAAAAAGAATCAGATATATGGCCAAAATGTTCAGGAAGATCGAATTCTTTCATGTTCTTAGGGAGCTTAATATGAGGGCGGACAAAGTAGCTAATAAATTCATAGATATAGGGTGCTATGAACTCAAGGTTAATTCAAAGTTAAGCCTGGAAATTCCTCCATAATTTGCCTACTGTCTAAGGATGGGGAGTTTTAGTGGTTCTTTGTACTCTTGATCAGCGTCTTTTAGCTGAATCACTCATATCAATATAACCGTTTTTGTTAAAAAAAAGAAGTTAAAGTTAAAGTTTGACATAAAAATAATTGGATAATAAATAAGAAGTCATAAGAAAATGTGGGTGTCATTTAGAAAAATCAAAATTATATTAAATACTTAGTGTTGAAGATATTAATTCTGTAATAATTTATAAGGATTTTATAAAATTTGTATTTCTTTAATAACAAAATTTAACCATTTATTTTTTGCTATAACAATAAAGAGGCTAAATTGTCAACGCGGTAGGGGGTGCAGGGTTTTCTTCACCTCGGATGCCATAATTGAAACTACCTTTTCTTGGGGACTCAGCACGAAAACAAACAACATAGCCGAAGCCTTAGCCCTTTGGCAAGGACTTGTGATTGCCAAGAACAAGGGAATTACAAGGCTCACAGTGCTAGGAGGAGGATACTTATCCAAGCAATTGTTGAAGGAACTCTACCAAATCATTTGCACCTCAGACAGCTATTAACCAAGATCCAGTCCTTAGTGCGCTCTTTTCACAAAGCCGATTTTTTTCATGTGCTTAGAATACACATCAAGGAGGCGAACTTAGCGGCAAACATAGGCTCCATGCTAAGGGCTCCCTCCAAATCAATAAGTCCCATAAGTTTTGCCCCCTTCCATTGGACTAGGGCTAAAGTAAAGTGACATGGACATGAGAATGACACGTGAGGAGGACAAGTGTCGTTGTTTGGGAGCTCAAGGCAGGTTCAGACGCGTGGTGTTCACGTGCCATTGCATGGGAGATCATGGCAGAGTAAGGAGCATTTAAATTCAGGTACGAGGGTGCGAATCGTGCAGGCGAACATAAGGTAAGCAGTCTCGTCGATCCGCCATGAGCTGGGAAAGGTGATGTGCGAATGAATGAACGGTATGATTATCCCTGGTGGTCTAGTTCTTTCATGCATGAGGAGCAGGGATATAAACGCCAGGAAGATGAAGGGAAGAGGAACAGTGGTCTGGCTGGTTTGCATGCGAACTGAGGTTGCTTTCAGAGCAAGTTGTGGGAAGAAGTTGCGAGTGGTGGCGCCGGAGGAGATCAGAAGTGTGGTAGCAGTTATGGCTTCCTCTGGATCATTGGGATAATCCATGCTGCCTCGGGTTGATTACGATGTTAGAGAGGAAGTGGAGAAGCTCAAAGGCACGGTGAAAATAATTGATTCTGAAGGAGGCAGAAGGCTGGAAAATGTGGAAGGAGACCTGGCGTTCCTGAGAAAGGAATTCAAACGCACTCTCAGAAAGTCAGAATCTGCAATTATCAAGTTTTTGGCAAATTTGGAGGTGATGGTTGATAAGCTCGAGCTGAAGGTGGTCAAATTGGAATGCGCAAGCAAATCAGTTTATTGTTAGTTCTAAAAGGTTTCGGTGGACTCTGTTAGTGTATTGATATCCTCAACTTATGTTAGCTTCAGTTATTTACTACATTAGTTCGTTCCTCTTGTAAGGGAGTTTTGGACCTTCTTTGTCGCTTCCATAAGGGCGTGTTTAAGGATGACTAAGGTTAGTTGACCTACATTCCCGCTTCCGTAAGGGCGTTTTGTAAGCTGAACCCTGTTTCTGTGGTTATACCACCCCTTTATATAATATAACCGTTTCTGTCTTAAAAAAAGACAATAAAAAACCTAAATAAATTATTAAACTTTGGTAAATCTGTAATATAATGTCATATTTATTTAAATAAACTAATAAATAAAATATTAATTATCATATTTAACTAATTAAAATATTAATCATTATATTTGTTTAAATAAACCAATAAATATTTTTTAGAAATATTTAAAAAAAAGTCAATCTTTAGTTTCATTAATATGTTAGTTTATCAAATATGAAAAAAAAACTCGATTGAATATTAAAATAAAATTTAAATTTTTTATTGATTAAATTTATATAAAAAAGATATTGTAATATATTTATATATATTAAAAAAATATTATATTTAAATAAAAGTTCTATAAAGTGATATAGCTATAGTTAATCATTGTCATATATCTGTCACATACATAAGATTAGTCATTATGATAATTTTAATAAACATGACATTTGATATTATTAAATTTTATTTCTAAATTTTTATAGAAAAAAATATTATAATATATATATAAAAAAAATTACTATATTTAAATAAAAGTTGTATTTAGTGATATCGGTGTAGTCAATCATTGTGATGCGGTTGTCACGTCTATTGAGATTAGTCATTATGACTCTTTTAATACACAAAACACTTGGCATTGTTATATATTTTTAATTTTTTATACTTTTAAATATATTTTTATATCTAATAATTTCATTTGCACCTTAAAGGAAATTAGTCAAATCATTAAAATGAACCAATCATAAAATGAAAAAATAGATTTTAAAAAATTAAAAAAAAATAATTTTATTTTTAAAATATGAATTTAATATATGAATTTTATAAAACCTATGTAAAACTTTTGAAAAAGTGTATAAATTAATTAAAGTCAAAACAATTGTTTGACTAGAGGATAGCTATATACCTACCTTAGCAAGTATAATAAATGTGTTGGGTTGAAAAGCATTTCTTTAAACCAAATTATACATTATATATTTTTTCAGAAAATAAATAATTTCAAATCAAATTATATATTATATGTTTTTTTAGAAAAGAAATAATTTCAAATCAAATTATATATTATATGTTTTTTATAAAATAAAGAATATGAAAAAAATGGACATACTAATAACATATATGTGTTTGAATAGGTGTTCAATTTCTCGAGTTGATTCAGAATGATTCCTCATTATGGCTTTTTTGGATCTCATGCCTGAAACTGGGTTTTTGAGCTAGATCACGAGTGGATGGAGGAGCTGGTGAGCTGTGACGGGTCCCTCATGGGTTGCATATGCAACCTCGGGCTGGGAAGTCGGCTCATGACTGGGCTTCCATCTCGAAGGGTTTGGATCTAAATCTGAGGTCGTGGCTCATGTGCTGAGTGGTTGGATCCCTGGTGGGGTAGCTCGATGGCAACTGGGGTGGGCGGAGATCCGCCTCCTGAGCGCTTGGATGCCTTCAATCGGTTAATTGTTTCTCATAACAGGAGATCTGGCAAAGGAGATCCCCTGAAGTTTGTCAAAAGAATTGAAGACGTGCCGGAAGTTGCCCTCCCTCTGGAAGAAACCATCTAGGTTGCTCTTTCTATGGTAGATTGAGCCCTGATCGAGCAATTCACGGGGCTCTGGCCCTCGCCAAAAACTACTGATAGCTGGATCCAAAGAAACTGGAGACCCTTAATCTCTAAAGAGGTTGCATCATACTCCATTGGAAGGGGATACTTCTTATTCGACTTCGAATCCAAGGAAGACAAAGATTTAATCTTCAGGAATGGGCCCTATTTCATGGGGCCGCAGGGTCTATATCTTAACGGGTGGACTCCAGACTTCGACCCCGAGGCTGACATCCCTAAAGTTGTGCCAGTCTAGGTAAGACTCCCCAATCTCCCTATGCACTGCTGGAACCCCAAATCTCTCCAAGCTATAGGGAATGTCCTGGGGAATAGCATAGACATGGCTAGCCCAACGGATCAATACGCTTGCGCCCGCATATGTGTTGAGGTTGACCTCGAAGCTAGATTTCCAGAAGCTATAAAATTAACAGTGGGGAGCTGGGCCCATTTCCAAAAGCTTGACTATGAACAGCTCCCTTTCAAGTGTAGAGGTTGCCATGAATATGGGCACTTCATCTGGAACTGCCCTATAAAGCCTGAGATCTAACAAGACAAGGCGGAAGGATGGCATAGGGTGAATAGATCTAAATCTAAAAATCAAATTGGTGTGGCTCCAAAGAAGGGTGAGGGGAATAAAGAAGCTAGAGCTATCCCTCTTGAAGGATCTTAAGAAATCTCCAAAACTAAATAAACTATTGAAGTAAGGGATGACTCTAATGAAATCGAAGAGAAATCTAGTAATGGAGATAGTAAGGAATCTGAAGCAGCCATCTCAGATCACCAAGTGAAAGACTAAGATGAAGGTACAACAACGTTAAAAGAAGGAGAAAGCATGGGGAAATCAGAGGAAGAACCTGAATCGAAAGAAGAGGAAGAGGAGGAAGGGTAAATAGAGTTGACTACCCCAAGACTGTCTAAAACCAAAGGAAGGAAATCCAAGAAAGAAGTAAGGGAACAAGCTACCTACAAGGATAAGCTGCAAGGTTCCCAGCTAATTATGGAAAAGCTGCTGAAGAACACAAGAAATGCCCACAAGCATGGGCATGCCCAGAAAGGGATGCCTACGGCCACCAAAAGCAAGTAATGAAGGTCCTCTCCTGGAACTGCAGAGGTCTCAGTAGCAAAACCAAGGAAGAAGCTATGAAAGACTTAATTTCTTTACACCAACCGGACATCTTTCTGATCCAGCTGCATTTCTCCATGTTAGCCTGAAATTTTGAAAAAAAAGAGGTTAAGCTGCAATTAGCTCAAGGGGCGCATCTGGAGGCATTGGAACTCTGTGGGATGACAAGAAGTTTGAGGATGTTGACATCAAGTACATCTCTTGTTGGATCCTCACCCTGCTGAGGCAAAAAGACACTAATACTCTGGTAAGAATTTTCAACATTTATGCACCCAATTCTTATGCTGAAAAAAAAATCTGTTGGAACCTCCTTCATGAGGAAAGGACTAATCTGCAAGGAAATGTAATCCTTGCAGGGGATCTCAATGTCATTCTCAGTCAAGGAGAAAAAAGAGGGGGCTCTCTGGTTAAAGACCCCATCAGAGAAATTATGGATGAGATCACTTTGGAATGGGACCTCATGGATGTAAAGCCAACTGCAGGAAAATATACTTGGAATAACAAGAGGAGTGGGCCCGGCATATTACTGCCAGACTTGACCGATTCCTGGTCCAGGACACTTTCCTCCTGCTCGGTCTGAATTTGTCCTCTAAAATCTTACCATTTGGAGGATCGGACCACAAGCCTATTCTTCTCGAGATGGTGAATGATAAGAACTTGGGCCCTATACCGTTTAGGTTCAATCCCATGTGGGCCAATCACCATGAGTTTCTAAGAATTGTTACTGAGTCTTGGTCTCCAACGATAACAGGGTCTCCCTTCTTTGTATGGGAGGAGAAACTAAGACGGCGTAAGAAAGCTCTAAAGTCATGCGCTAATTCGATCCCCTCCCCTAATTATACTAAAACCCAGGCTGCCCTTGCGCTGGAGATCCACCAAGCTAGCATGGAGGATAGAAATATGGACCACATAGATATCCAAATGGAGATAAAGTTGCATTCAGACCTTCACGCTGCCTGCAGACAGGAATCTGAGTGGTGGAGGCAAAAGTCAAGATGCAAATGGTTGAATGATGGTGACAGGAATACTAGCTTCTTCCACAAGCAGTCCGAGGCTAGAAAAAACTTCAACTGTGTGCTCGAGATCCAGGCACAGGATAGGTTGATCACCAATTTCGATGAAATCAAATCTGAAGCGACTAAGCACTTTAGTGAACTGTTCACGGCCCTGCCTATCACTGAAGACGTCGAGCTCCTGAACATTGTTCCTAGAGTGGTGAAGAATAATGACAATGATATGCTAAGAAAGATTATCACTCTAGACGATATCAAGAAAGTCGTCGATGGTTTGGAGGATGATAGAGCTCCGGGTCCCGACGGATATAACGTCAACTTCATAAAAATCTGTTGGGACATTATAAAACATGACTTATTCAAAATGATCAGCAAGTCTCAGAGGTGTAGCAAAATTGGAGGAAGTACAAATTCTGCCTTCCTGGCTCTCATCCCCAAAGAGAAGGATGCTAATTCATTCGACAGGTTCCGGCCTATATCCTTGTGCAACATAGGATATTAAATTACTAAGATTATGGTCGGTAGACTAAAGCATATCATGCCTTACATTATCCCGGAGAACCAAGGTGGTTTCGTTAAAGGAAGAAAGATTTGGGATAATATTATTTTAGTTCAAGAGGCTATTCATTCAAGTATGAAGAACGGAGACAAAGAAATGGTGGTGAAACTGAACTTAGCAAATGTTTCGATAGAGTCAACCATTCATTTCTCTTCCAGGTAATGCAGAGATATGGATTCACTCCAGAATTTATCTCTTGGGTCAAGGCCTATATCAACAAGCCATGGATAGCCCCGCCAGTCAACGAAAGAGATGCCCCTTCTTTCAAGCTACAAGAGGTCTGAGGCAAGGATGCCTACTCTCCCCCCTGCTTTATGCCATTCAAGCCTCAGTTCTAAGCTTTCAGCTGGAAAATGCCAAGCATGATCAGGATCTTTCAGGCATTAGGATGGCGAGAGGCACAAAAGATATCAATCATGCGCAATTCGCGGATGATACTATCTTGCTTGGAGGAGCCAGTCAGATAATAGCCCGTCGTTTCAAGAACGAAATGAATCGTTACTGTCACGCCTCCAGAAGCAAAATCAACTTAAGGAAGAGTCAGATCTATGGATGGAATATTAATCCTAGGGAACTGTTAGAAATCATCCGGGTTCTTAATATGGATGGTGTTGTTACCTGGGAGTCCTTTAATTATCTAGGGGTCCCTATTTTCAAATCCAATCCCAAGAGCTCAGCCTGGAATCCTATTATGGAAAAAATCAAAAGGAAAATCATGGGATGGGGGACAGCCTGGTTAAATTTGGTCGGGAAGGTAATTTTAATAAAAGCTATATTGAACAACTATCTGCTCTATCAATGCTCTCTTCTTCTTGCTCTGGTCAAAATTATAACTTAGATTGAAAGCCTGGTGAGATCCTTTCTCTGGCAGGGTGGGGATAATGGGGGGGGGGGCAAAAAATTTGCTCTGGTCAATTGGAAAACTGTCAAATTTCCCAGGCAGGAGGGTGGCCTTCATATCAGAGACTTAAGAACTCAAAATTTAGCCATGGGAGCCAAGCTGCTCTGGAACATGCTCACTCCCAAACCGTCCTGGTGCAGTCGTGTGCTGAAATGCAAGTATTTCCCAGGTCAGAGGCTTAGATGCCTTGATGGGGAACGTGAGATAAAAAATGGCTCTCTAGTTTTTAAAATTTGTAAGAAAGCATTGCCATATTTCAAAGAGGAGCTGCATTGGATACCGGGAAATGGAATATTGGTCAACTTGTGGCAAGACGTGATCATTGGAAAATCTCCTCCACACCTCCCTCGATTGCAACATTGGATGAAAGCGATGGGATTCAATACAATTTGGGACATTTCTAAATGGGAAATCGAAGACCCAAATCGCTGGGCTGGCTGTGCTTTGCCGGCGTGTCCTGAAGATCTAGAGGATGACAAAAAAATGTTACTAAATCATCTGGCTGGGATTGCACCGATCGCTAAATTCAGGAAGGACAGGCATGGCTGGGGAAGGCAAACTGGTAGTTATTCATCGTCAGAGGGATACCCAAGTTTTGCTGCTAATTATAATGTGCCTATAAATCCAAAAATTAGGAACTATATGTGGAAATGCAGCACGTTGCCGAAGATTGAGCTGTTCACCTGGACATTGATGCATGAGAGAGTTCTTATTGGGGATAATTTGGAGAAAAGGGGGATCGCTGGTCCATTTCGCCACCCCCTATGTGCTGAAGCTTCCGAGAATATCAGCCATCTATTTTTAAAGTGTCCATATGCCATCTTAGTCTAGAAGGATGTGTTGAAGTGTTGGGGAAACGAATTGCATTTGCCGGACCAAATCCAGGCCTGTTTTCTCAGCTGGGATAAATTATATCGGGGAGAGCTGACTCATAAAAAAGGAGTGAGAGCCTGTTGGATGAAACTCCATAAGATAATTTGCTGGTGCCTTTAGAATGAAAGAAACCATAGAATCTTTCAGGACAAGAATCGACCAGCGTGGAAGACCGCTGTCAAAATAAATGCTTTGTTTAAGGAGGTTGTTAGTATTTCAAAGATCCCAAATAATAAAGAAAAAAATTGGATGCAAAGTCTCAATATCATGGCTACAAATAATATGGCTGTTAAAAAGTTGGATGAATGGGATGTCATGATGGACAAGTCTTAGTTTGAGAACTGGCTAAGAGAAAGGAAGATTTTTAAATTGTTTTTCGACGGGGCCTCCAAAGGGAATCCTGGAAGAGCGGAAGGAGGAGGAGTTATTATAGATCCTGGAGGGAAAGTAGAGATATAATACTACTGGAATATTGGATATGACTCCAACAATATGGCCGAGGCATATGGGCTCTAGCAAGGTCTAAAGCAGCTAAAGGAAAAATGAGTGGAAGAGGTAATGGTATTTGGTGATTCCAGGTTAATTATTCAGGCGTTGAATGGAGGAAGAAGGGGCAAGAATGAGCGAACAACAAGGTTGATTCAAAGAATTAGATCCAAGGCCAAAACGTTTAAGAAGGTTAAATTTTTTCATATTCTTGGGGAGCTAAATGTTTTGGCGGATCTTGAAGCCAATAAATCTATAGCTGTAGGTCTAAATGAGCTAATTGTTAACTTGATTGTAAGCATTGATATACCTCCTTAGTTCCATTGTAGGCTAATCCCCTGGGAGAAGTTGAGATTAATGGTTGTTTGTTGTAACGCGTTTCCCTTTTCAGCGTTTCCTTTGCTGAGTTTTTCAATATAACATAACCGTTCTTGTTAATATATATGTGTGTGTGTGTGTGTGTGTGTGTGTGTGTGTGTGTGTGTGTGTGTGTGTGTGTGTGTGTGTTTGGTTGAAAAACATTTCTTTAAATCAAATTATATACTAGCATTTGCACTGAAAGGTGCAAAGGGAACACTGAGAGGGTAAAAATATTGAGTATTTCCACAATTGAACCTTTCTGACTTATCGTGGGAGACTGGAAATTACATTTCAATAATACTTTTGTGGGTACTATTGACCCAACTTACAACTGAGGATCAACTTTCTGACTAAATACATCAATGGCATCCCTGATCGAAGGATCAACATATCTCTCTACCCCCGCTCTTCTCTCTCCCTCTCCCCCCCCCCCCCCTCCCCCTCCCTCCCCCCCTCCCCCTCTCCGTCTCCCTCTCTTACCACTTACAACCCGTAGACTCTCTTTCTTTCTCTATCATCGCATCCTATACCTCTCTTTCTCATTCGCAACATATTTTGTCATTTGCATGGAAAAATATCCTAGTTTTAATAATTGTGAGATCCCGGTTCTAAATTGGCAAAAGTGTCATTTTAAAATATTCATAATCATTAACTTATGAACATGAAACAATATTATTTAATATTCATAAACATTGACTTTTGAAAATAAAAAACAATATTTGTTTTAACACTTATGAACATCAGTTTTAAAACAAATCTTTAATATAAAAATAATAATGCAACTCCATTAGTTTATGGAAAATTTTAAATTAACAATGATATGATAAAAAATGATGCAACTGTGAAATATTTTAAATTAACAAGAGGTCCTTCAATGGATGAATGAATAAATGGATCAATGCATACCAACCAAACCAAATTTCCATAAAGATATGAAAATATCTCTACTTATTTATGGTTCTCTAATAAAATGAATACTACTATTTGTTATTCTTTATATATAACAAATTTCCATAAAGATATGAAAATATCTCTATGGATCTCTAATAAAACAAATACTACTATTTGTTTTTCTTTATAAATCATAATTGTTTCACGTATTTTATTGACAATTTAAATCCTCTACAAATTTGAAGTAGCTATTTGTGATGAAGAGAGTTAGTTGGACCCTCCTAAATCCATATATGAAAGTTAGTTGTCTGTATTATAGAAAGTTAGTGATAGTGCCTTTTTTCTAGTGACATTTGCCTTTCTCTCCTACTTATGCTTATACTCCCGCCTTTACTTTTGTTATTCTCACATAGCATTTAGCAGACAATGAACTATTTCACTGCATGAATAATAACTCTAATTCCTCATTTTCTATAGTGTTGTGTTTTTGGATATTGACAAAAATGGTGAACAACACATGGTGTTGTGTTGGGTCATTCTGGGAATTGTGGACAGAGTCCCTCTTAGCTCTCATCAGTTCCATCCTAGTTGTGAAAAAAATGATTTTGGGGTTGACGATCTCACGAATCCTGAGTGTTACATTATTTGGAGAACTCACATGAACATGCATATTCTTCTGGAGTGCATTGTGAGCTTTAAGGTTCCACATCCAATGCATGGTAATGTTCCCATTTTGCCTTTTCAGAATTCCAGAACTGTATTCCGCTTTCCCGATTTCCGCAGTGGAAAGCAAAAAGGGGAAAGGTAAATTGATAATGAGTTTATTAATTTACCTTTCCACTTTCTGATTTCCAATGTCGAAAGAGTAAAGCGGAAAGCGGAAAATGAAAAGGTAAATTGATAATCAATTAATTAATTTACCTTTCCTCTTTTCGCTTTCAGCTTTGCAATGTAACAGGTTTACCTTTCGGTCTTCATCTGTGTACTTGTGTCATATTCACAACTTCCTTCTCTGTAATGTCTTCATCTCTAAGCACGTTGTACTCCAAGCCTCTATTGTATTTTATGCTATATATTTATGTGGAGTGTCTATTTGTCAGTTTTCAGACATTCTGTTTGGTAGTTCATTTTTTTTTTTTTAATTATTTCTTGCCTTGTCTATTCCATTCTCTTTTTTCACCTCTAAGAGAGGTTGTCATTTATTTCCATTTTCTTTTTTCTGCCATGAGGAAGGGTGTCATCTAATTTTCAGAGCATATACGATGGAGGGTCTTAATTCAACTGCTCACCATTTTAGCTCCTTATTCATTTTTCTACCATTACAAATTAGATCACCATTCCCGAATAATCAGTAAAAATGAAATCCCAAATAAAAAAACAAAACAAAAAAGATACCATGAAATGCAAATCCAACAAAAGTAGATCCAATTGCTTGAGTGAAAGCATAAGATCATAATCCATTAGTAGCGCACTAGGCAGAACACTCGGCTCTCCAAGTATTCGCACATGAATTCCATATTCTGTAACCATGGTATGCATGAGACTGTTATATCTGAATTGATGGTCGCTCGTCTTTTCGATCTAAGGATGGGCTATGCATCTTCGATTGTTGTCCATGATGATTGACAACCTTCGCTTCGGACACAAATGTTTTTTTTCACAAGCACTTCCTCTGCCGAGCTCTTGCAAATATTACAGCCTTAACATCTGTTTATTGCTTCGCTAAGCTTCGCTAAAGACACAAGTTCTTGATTTTCTCAAGCTCTTCACAACACTATGAACTTCGCTGCAAGTTCTTGACCAGAGTCTTTTGCTGCAAACGAACGCCGAGAGGGTAACAATATTGAGTCTTTCCGCAACTGAATCTTTCTGATTTATCTTGGGAGATTGAAAATTACATTTTAATAATACTTTTGTGGGTAGTACTGACCCGACTTACAACTCAAGATTAACACATTTGTGGGCAAATCGATTTATCACTTGATTTTTATTAACACATTTTTATTATAACTTAAGTTCCGTGTATATAAAAATTATACAGAACTTACAAGCAATTTTTATTAAGACATAAATTATTGTTCTGTAAATGTTTTTATTAAATGT
Organism: Pseudotsuga menziesii; assembly: GCA_001517045.1. Lineage (NCBI taxonomy): Eukaryota > Viridiplantae > Streptophyta > Pinopsida > Pinales > Pinaceae > Pseudotsuga > Pseudotsuga menziesii. The sequence continues at coordinate 312,296 of LPNX010479352.1, forward strand.
AATAAAAATTATACCTAAAAGAGTTTTTTATTACATTTTTTACTATAATTTCTAAGTTATGTAAGTTGTTTCAATAATGCCTGCTAACTTGTGAAAAAATCTGTCTTTTGATAGGCAGTTGTTTCTTGTCAGAAGTCAAGTGATCAGAAATCTTAGTTTCATAAAACTCAGAATTTGCCAAAACCTGAGAATGGAGGACTCTTCTCTTTTTGATAACTTCAACAAATTCCACAGGCGACTGCTTTTTGCATGAAAGTTTTTTTTTACATTTGAATTTTGTGTTGTTTAAATTATTGTTTTGATTTAGCATTTTAATCTTTATGTTGTGTGTCACTTCATTTCTTGTTGAATTTCAATTCCTTTCATAATTGTTGCATCTTCCACAGACAAATAGTTTCTGGACAATGAAGTGATACACCGAGACACAAATTCAAGGCCTCCTCCATTTGCACAAAGCAATAGGATTCTAAAAGTGTTTGAATCATAAAACCTATCGTTCAATTTATCAATTTAATATTATTTCACAATTTAATTTAATATTATATTATTAATTTACCATTTACCTTCAGCTTTCCACAAGGTAGAGTTTCTGCAATTCGGAAAGGTAAATTGATAATGAATTTATCAATTTACCTTTTCGTAGCATATACTGAGGGACTCCTATACTGAATGGGTTAAGTTGTTCAAATGTTGGATAAGTTGCAGTTTTTTAACAATTCAGGAATTGTATTTTAATATGATTTTTATGGAGAAAAGATTTGAAACTGTCACATTGGATAACTGGCTATTGAAGTTCAGAATTTGTGAATCAACTATCACATAAAAGGACATCAAAACTCAAAAATAAATGTTGGCATATGCCAAAGAGAAAAAAAACTTGAACACAAAGTTGCCATACCCTAATGTCCAAAATAGCAAATGAAAGTCCAAGAGCCAGAAAATTCATTTTAAAGGTGGGGACTATACACATGCTTGCCGAACACTTAATTCTTAAAAATGAGCATTTGTAATTTTTTACTAAATTTAGTGATTAAAACTTGATTAAATTCATTGTCCATTTTATTTTTGTATTCCTAGCCCTAAAAGGAACGTCAAGAGTGTAAAAATATTGAGTCTTTCTGCAACTCAACGTTTCTGCAATTGAGTATATCCGCAACTCAACCTTTCCGCAAGTTCCCTTTCTGCAGGTGCCTATCTGCAACACTGATTCCGCAAGCTCCTTTTCGCAAGTGCATTTCCGCAACACTCTATGACTTTGTTTCCGCAATTGCGGATTGCGGGTATGCAATTTCAATTTTAAAAAACTGGCTTCCGCAATCTTTTCGTAGTTTAAATGCAAACGACAGTGCAATTCAGAAAAACCCAACAAAAAGTGGAAATTTCTATTTCTATTTCTATTTTATACCATATTTATTAAAAAAAATATTGTTTTTTATTTATTTCAGTTTAGTTATTAAAAAAAATATTGTTTTTATTTATTTTAGTTTAGTTTTGAAATTTAAATGTATTTATGGTGTATTAAATAAAACCAAAGTTATTAAATTTTTTTTATTAAATGAATGAGAAGTAACGTACCCATGGTTACAAAAATCATTATCAAACTCATTTGGTGAGTTTACAAACATTAAAATATATATTCTATACATTTTTTAAGTGAATATATATATATATATAATGAAAAAAAAAGAAAGTTTTAAATAATATTTAGTGTTTTATAAATAAAATTAGAATATACATTATATTGTTTTTTAAGCTAAAAAAACAACAATTTAATGCAGAGACTTTTCCTTTTGCAATTTAATAAATTGTTCTTTCGCAACTCCACTTCCGCAAAATCGCATGGACTTTTCATTTCTGCAACCCCCAATCCGCATTACCGAAGGAAAAGTCTATGTGATTGTGGAAGTGGAGTTGCAGAAGGACAATTTATTAAATTGAGGAATTGAGGAATTGCAGAAGGAAAAGTGTAGGCACTGCAGAAGTGGAGTTGCGGAACAACAATTTAATAAATTGTTATTTTTTAGGTTAAAAAAAATATAATGTATATTCTAATTTTATTTATAAAACACTAAATATTATTTAAAACTTTAATTGTTTTTCAATATATATATATATATATATTATGGATCACAAATAAATATCCAATGACTATGATCGTCAAAATTTGCAAAGAGAATGGGAAATAGTTTATTTATCTACTCCGTGTTGATCAAGGGGTGGCTTTTATGAAAATTAAAAATAGTTTCTTTTGATAAATTCACAAAGCGGTGTAAAAAGTATCGTCTGGAACAAATCCACAAAAGCAAAAATAGAAGGATGCGACAGTTTTACACTCCACCTTTTATACGATATTTATTTATTTTTTAACAGAAACTATAAAGAAGATATATTAAAGGGGTTGTGCACAACCATTCAGAAACAAAGTTTTTGGCAGAAAAGTCGATCAAATAGAAGAGACGGAGTTGTTTCAAAGTATGACCAAAAGAGAGGCCTTCTAGAACATCTGGAGTAGCTCCCATTTTTTATATTTACAAAAGTAGTGTATATTCGGATAAACTGCTTATTTAGGACTATGCAAAAAAACATTATCTAAACATAATTGATTAATTCTGCCTGGGATTGGGTGGCTGCATCTTCCTCCATTCTCTAAACAACTGGTGCCGGATTGTCATGGACGTGGCTTCCTTGGTTTTGAGTATCTTCCTGCCTACGGACAAATCCTCCTCTAACAAACCTATGAGACGGGTCCATTCTTCCTTTCTCCTTACCAATCCCAGATGGATTTGAATTTCTGCAGAGTCTCTGGCTCTCTTCTTACTGCTGATTGATTTCCCATATAATTCCAGACTAGCCAAGATCCCAATCAACCTTGATGTCTGAACTATTATGGACATTATAGCAATAGCGTGGAATAACTCCATGTTACCCAGACGCATGAGAAAAAAATGCTCGATCTCTCCACGGTCTGAAATGTGAGACTCTGTACACTCAAGTAAGATCCAATATTCAGGAGTATGGGCCTCTACATAAGATAAATGCAACTGCATATCGACATTGGGCTCCTGCATGATAGGCTGCTCTTTCTTTTTCTCTCCAGAAGAGCTCTCCCATTCCTATTTAGACAATGTTAACCAGTTGTACAGCCTACAAAGAGAAATATCCCTGTTCAACACCATTATATATGCAAAGGAGTAAGAATCATTATACATGCTAGAGTGTGACCTGTGAGCCAATATGGAATGAAGATGATGGGGCGTATAGATAATAAAAGGATAGTAGAGACCACTCGTCCCACAGGGAACTGCGTGGTCTTCCAAGAGGTCACAAAGAATCATGAACCTTATGCATATAATTTGAAGAGACAGAGATTGCAGAACTGCGTGGCCTGGCCTCTTAATGGATCACAGAAAATTATAACCATTATACATATAATTCAAAGAGTAACCCTTGCCGTGTCTTGGAGAATTGTGAGGAATCCCAAAATGAATCTTAGGGGATATGTTTAAAACTTGCCTCATTGTCATTTAACAGTATGGTTCCTTGAGGAAGCATGGCCCCCTTGTTTGCCATTGTGTCTGCACTAGCATTGTTTGCTCTTAGAATATGATACTAGTCCATGCTCTCAGGGAGATGAAGATGAGAAATCCTACTGTGCAACCTTCTGCATTTTATGGATCCCAAAGTATAGCATGTTTTCATTTTGAGTATCACTTAGCGTGAATCTCTGAAGATCAATAGCCTTGTGATGATTCTTGTATCTATCATCTCTAATCCTTGGAGGAGAGCTAGCCACTTAGCCTCATTATTAGTCTTGCTCCCCAGACCCCAAGCAAAAGATTTTATTATTTGTCCTCTTGGATTCATAATAATCCCCCCAGCACCGGCTTCCCCTGGATTACCTTTTGAGGCCCCATCAAAGAATAAAGAGAAAGAGTTCTGTTCTTTGATCCATCGTAAAAGGTCCTCATAGTTTTTCCTTATCTCCTGGGGATTCCTGGAATGATAGTTTTTGGTCTAAGGGGAACTCTTATGAAAGAAAACCATTTGGACACTTGTGATGGGATGTCCTCTTCCTCCAGGAATCCAAATCCTCTTGTTGCTAATTTTTCTACAGTCATTCCAATTATCTTTGCAGCTATCCAGCTTATGACAACCTTCTCTCCTTCAAAGATTGATTTATTCCTTGCTAACCAGATCTGCCAACAGATATTTTTAGGAATGGCATTCAACAACGTCTTTAAGATGGGATTTTTCATGAGTGTTCTAGGATATTGTCTACTCCAGTCTATTGGAAGCTAACAGAGAGAGCCTGGGGGTTTGAAAAGAACAATAATCGGATGCAAGATGTTCCTCCAGACATGTAGTGTGACTGTGCATTGGAGAAAGAGATGCATGGCGGTTTCAGAATCTGATTTACACATGGAGCATCTAGAGAGGCCTTTTATGCCTCTTTTGATGAGATTGTCTGCAGTTAGAAGTTTGTTATGCATTAACAACCATATAAAACAGTTGAATTTTGGAATGCAATCTGGATTCCATACCTTTTTCCAAAGATTTGATGAAGCTATGACTGTATTTCTTTGCAGTAGTTTGTATCCTTCTTTGACAGTATATATGCCATTGCTGCCCCACCCGATGGAATCTCTTGAATTTTTGCTGATGGGGGCCATTCCGTGGAGTAGGGAAAGCAGGAGATCAACAACATGTCTTAAATGATTAGAAGGATGCAGCAGCTTCCAGCCATTCCTTTTTCCTTTTAGATCCCAGGTGGAAAGGTCGAAAAGAGTCACTAATCCATTATCGATGGCCCATTTGGAAAGGTCCTCCATGTGGGGAAGAGAAGATAAAGGTGGATTACCAAGAACTATATCTCCCCAAACATTGATCTTCTTACCATTACTAGGAATCCAATAGTAGTCGGTTTGTATTAACTTCAAAGAAGATTTATAGAGTTTCCAGATTGAAGTGCCTTGCTTATCCCAAGGATGACTAAGAATTGTGGAAGGTGACTTCCTTATATTTTTTTTCTAATAACCTCTTCCCACCAGTCCCTAGTTCCTGAAACCATTCTCTAGACCAGTTTAGCTCCAAGCGCTTTATCCATATGCTCCGGATCTCTCATGCCCAATCCCCCATTAAGTTTTGAGGCCTTAACCACTTCCCATTTAACAAGGTGGAATTTTTTGGTTTGAACTTTACCTCCCTGCCAGAGGAACTTTCTTATTTCCATGCTTATACTATTTGTGATCATCTTGGGGGCGAGTATCATTGAGCTGATATAAATGGGGTAGGTTGATAGAATTGACTGGATGAGAGTGATTTTCCCTGCAATATTGATCCAACATGAACCCATGGAAATAATCTTGTTTTTTATTTTTTGTATGACTGGTCTCCACATGGCCAACATGAAAGATTTTCTGGTGATTGGTATCCCCAGGTAGTTGAAATGTGCCCAGTCGAGATTAAATTTGATGTTGAGGATTTGGGAAATGTATCTGAGGGTGTTGACATTACTGTGCCACCCATAAATTTGGCATTTATCCAGTTTCGCCTTGCTACCCGAGGAGAGAAGGAATAAATTAAGAGACCACTGGAAACTCCTAGCGATCTGAGTGGATTACCTCCCAAGCAAAATGGAGTCGTTAGCAAAGAGCACATGATTAACAGGCTGTATCCCTTCTTTGAATGAGAGTCCTGGGATATTTCCTTCCTTAAGCAATCTGTTGAGTCTTCTACTCAGAGAATCTGCCACTAAAATATAAAGGAACGAAGATAGCAGGCAGCCCTGCCTGATCCCTCTTTTGGATTTGAAGAAATTAGAGGGCCTTCCATTGATTAGGGAAGCTATCCAGGGGGAGCTTATGTAGGCTTGAATTTGCTTGACAAAGTTAGGTGGGAATCCAAACTTTTCTAAAATCAGGAAGATGTATTCATGTCTTAGTCTATCGAATGCATTGACTAAATCAAGTTTGATAGCCATACCAAACTCCCTCTTTTTCGAACTAGAGTGGATTGCTTCTTGAACTAAGAGGATGTTATCACTTATGTGACGACCAGCTATGCAGCCTCCCTAGTTTGGAGAGATTAAGGAGGGGATAATTGCTTTTAGCCTGAGTGACATAAATTTGGAGAAAATATTATAGGAAGCATTGCAAAGGGAGATAGGCCTGAAACGCTTTATAGCGGAAGGGTTGGGCTGTTTTGGGATTAAGGCCAGGAAGGTGGAGTTGGTTACTCCTCCCATCCTTCCTTTGGACATCCAAGAGATGAGGCGGACCAGGTCTTTTTTTATAAAATTCCAACACATTGTGTAGAAATGGATAGACAAGCCATCTGGCCCGGGGGCTTTGTCCGGGTGGAGGGACTAGATGGCCTTTTTAATATCCTATTCAGAAATGGGGGCTTCTAAGAATTCTAAATCCTTAGGATTAATGAGAGGGGGAATGTCTTTGACCATTTCAGCCATATCCTCCCGAGAGACTTCCTCTTCATTATTATAAAGATTTTCAAAAAAACTCCTTACCTTGTTGATGATCTCGGTCTGATCTATGATGGCTATTCCGTCATCCTTTTTGAGCTCCCTTATCGTGTTCTTGCACTGCCTTTCTTTGCACTGATTTTGAAAGAATTTGTTATTCTGATCTTCGCTTATTAACCAGAGATTCCTTGATCACAGCCTTAGGCTTTCCTCCTCTTTCCTGAGATTTGTTTGTAGAATTTTTCCAGCTCTATTTCCTGGATCATTAATTCCTTCATTACTTCTTTTTGCTCCATACTTCCTTGCAAAATTTCCATCTGCTTGATAAGATCTAGGTTCATGGTAGTGCTTTGTGACCCATTGCTTGAGGGAAATTTTAACTCGTTTTAACTTTTTCTCCCAAATGCATGCCGAGGATCCCAGAAATAAAGCATCTCCAGGATTATAGATGATGTCCATGACTCCTTCCGACTCTAGCTAGAGATGGTTAAAGCGGAAAGGGAGAGGTCCCAACTTCCCTATAGAAGATAGAAAAAAAGCAAATCGGTTTATGATCCGAGACTACCAAGCAGAGAAGCTTAGATTCTAGAATAGTCAAGTTCTTTAGGAGGTGAGGGTTGACCAACACCCTATCCTTTTGTTATTCCATGTAAAGTTACCATTTTTTGGCTTAATGTCTGCCAGACCCCAAAGGGATATCAGGTCCTCCAGCCTCTCACCAAAAGTGTCCCTGGTTTTGGAGCCTCCCCTGCGCTCTTTGGGGGTTATGGTAACATTGAACTCTCCTGCAAGTATACAGGGAAGATGCTTTTTCCCTAAGCATTGATCTTCTAGGGAGTTCCAGAATGAATCTTTCCGTTCCTGGATGACAGGGCCATAAATGTTCCCCACCCAGAGAGTTTCCTTGTTTTCCTTGTCTTCAATCTCAACAAAGAGCCGGTTCTTATTTTCTATTGCTGTGTGCATTGTAAATTTGTCCTTGTCCCATCAAGTGAGGATACTTCTTGAAGCCCCTGTCGCGCTAACAACTTTCCATTCACCTTTTGGCCAGATTTTTTTTAAAGATGAAAGATTGTCTTCAGCAGTCTTTTTAGTCTCTTAGATGAGGAGGATGGAGATGGTTTCCATTGATTTTAATCTTTTTACAACTTCTATTTTTTTATTACCTCTTAGTCCTCGACAGTTCCAAGAGACCATCTTCATTATTTTCTATGCTAGTGTAGTTCCCTCTCCTTTTCCTTTTTTTCTTCTTCAGGGGTAAGAAGATATTTATTGGCCTGAGGGTTTTTCACGAAAAAATCTAGGTTGGACTATTTTCCTGCTGCTCTTTCCCTTGTTGCTTCCTGTTCTCTGAGTGTTTTGTTGTATCTCCTTCCCTTTTTTGATTGCGTCTCTGGTTCTTCATTGGAGTTTTCTGAGAATTCTTCCGATTTGCCCTTGTCTTAGACCTAGTGCAAGTACCTTCATTGTTTGCAGAGGATTCAGGTCTTTCTTCTATATGAGTTCGTTCCGGAGAGCTCTGAGCCAGCTGCTCATCCAAAACAAGAGGAGATGCTTCCTTTGAGATTCATCCACATGCAAGGAATTTGTTTCTTCTCCCTCAGCATGTTCCCCTTCTTCTTTTTCCTCATTAGTTAGCGCTTGAAACTTGTTTCTGACTGTATTCTTTGCCAAATTGATATGTGATTGCATTGGAGCTACTCTTGCTCCCTTTCTTTTGCTTGCCACATTCCATCCTTCTTCGGGGCTCTCCTCAGGGAAAGATTTTTCTGGCTTTTTTGGGAAAAACTTGGCAAAATGCCCATATTCATGGAAGTGCTTACATTTAAAAGGTATCTGCTCATAACCCATGGTCTGCATGTGATTCCACTCATCTATTGACAGATTGATGGCTTCGGGGAGCCCTTTCTCCAGGTCGACTTCCACACAAATCCTTGAGTAAGAGAACATGGGAGCTTTTGGCTCTGATTTGTCTATATATTTCCCTAGGGTGTTCCCTATTGCACGAAAATAATCATCATTCCAACAATGTAAAGGGATATGGGGTAGCTTCACCCAAACCGACACTGCCTTCAAAATGTCTTTTTCAGGGTCAAAGGAGAGATCCCATTTGCTAAGATACATCCCTTTTAGCCCCATAAAATATGGCCCATTTCTGAAGATGAGATCTCGATCCTCTTTCTTTTCAAATATGAAGACAAAGTATCCCTTGCCGCAGAATATTTGCTGAACTTCCCCTTGGATGAGTGTTCTCCAATTTTTATTGAGCCAGACTTCGACAGATCTGGGAGAGGGCCAAAGCCCTATGAACAAACCTATCAATCATTTTTCTGCTAAGGTAACGACCTTCCTCTTTGAGGCAGTAGAAGATAGCTTGACATTCGAAACTTTAGATCTCTTAACAAAATGAGAGTTGACAGGGATGCTGGTCGGTGAGGGCACAGAGGAGGCTACGATTCTATTGAAACATTCGTTAAAACTCTCAGGGTCAAGGTCCAAAGGGGGATCCATGAGAGCCTACGGTCGAAACGTGCAGGCACTCAGCAAAGCCGAGCACACGCAGGTGCTCAGGACCCTAGATCGCGCTATAGTTTGCAATTTTTTTCATATACCGGTTCGCCGCTCTGCTTTAAAAAACTTCTTTACTCAAGTTAGCAAGTAAACACAATAATGATCAAGTGCGTTCTTCCTTTTATACGATATTTATTAAAAGCAATATTGTTTTTTATTTATTTCAGTTCAGTTACTAAAAAACAATATTGTTTTTATTTATTTTAGTTTAGTTTTGAAATTTAAATGTATTTGTGGTGTATTAAATAAAACCAAACTCATTAAAAACAAGTTATTAAATGAATGAGAAATAACGTAGCCATGGTTACAAAAATCATTATCAAACTCATTTAGTGAGTTTATGAACAATAAAATATATATTCTATACTTTTAAAAAAAGTTCTTCCGCAATGCAAGGACTTTTCCTTTCGCAATTCCTCAATTCCAAATTTAATAAATTGTCCTTCCACAACTCCAGTTCCGCAAAATCGCACAGACTTTTCCTTGCGCAACTCCACTTCCACAATGCTAATTGCAGGTTGCGGGAAGCTCCATAGACTTTAACAATTTTCCTTCCCGCAATCCGCATTGTGGAAGTGAAGTTGCGGAAGGAAAAGTCCGTGCGACTGCCTCTAAATTTGGTAGAGATTTTGGCCTCTAAATTGGTACTATTTGCAGGAAGAAGAAAAAAACCGAAGAGAAAATGCATGCTATTGCAAGAAGCACGACCATGCTTAAAATTTGAAATTGGTACGATTTGTAGGAAGAAGAAAAAGAGTTGCAGAGAAAATGCAAGCTATTGCACGAAGCACGCCCATGGTTAAAATTTCCACCATGGAGTTGATCGGCTAAATACACTTTCTGAAAACGCTCCGGCTTTATTTTGTCTGTTCGTATTCTTTCCTTCCGCATACTTTCTTCCTCCGCCAAGTCCATCCTTTTTTTTGGGATTAAACCTTAAAACTTTTCTAAATAATGTATTTGCCTTCACATTACTTTGTCATGTTCCACTATGGATAGGATTCTGTTTCACTTTAAAACTCTTTCCCTTCTGATTTTTTAATAAAATATAAATATTTTAGTATTAAAAAAATTATCTATCATTTTATTTTCCTTATTTCAATTAAACAAAATTAATCTAACTTGGATTGTGTACTATGGATGAGTAAATCTGGTAACATCCTATTGTTCACGTTCAATTAGACTCCTTGGGATGAGAGTGATCATTAAACAAATTCCCATTATCACAATTAAATTATATTAATGTAATGTAAGTTGTTAAATTATATTGATGTAATGTAAGTTATGGCCCAACCTTGGAATCAAACAATACTTTTAGTCTCGTAGATTATTTTCCTTAAAATATTATACATGTGTGGTATTTTCATAATAGTTATCTGCTATTGCAAAACCAAAAAGAAAATGTAGGTTATTGTGGGAAGCAAAATTCTCTACCTCTGGAGGGGCGCAACCAGGTTCAGGGATGGAGAACGTTTTGCAGTGGATCATCGATAAGGCCGCTAAATGTTCTTTTGATAAATTCATAAAGCGGTGTAAAAAGTATAATCTGGAACAAATCTAGGAAAGCAAAAATAGAAGGATGTGACAATTTTACACTCCACCTTTTATATGATATTGTTTTTTTATTGTTTTATTTATTTGTTTATTGCTTTCCGCAACTCGCAATCCGCATTGCAGAAGCGGAGTTGCGGAAGGAAAAGTCTATGCAGTTTTGCGGAACTGGAGTTGAGGAAGGACAATTTATTAAATTGCAGAATTGAGGAATTGCGGAAGGAAAAGTCCCTGCATTGCGAAAGTGGAGTTGTGGAAGAACAATTTAAAAAAGCATAGAATATATATTATATTGTTTGTAAACTCACCGAATGAGTTTGATAATGATTTTTGTAACCATGGCTACGTTATTTCTCATTCATTTAATAACTTGTTTTTAATGAGTTTGGTTTCATTTAATACACCCCAAATACATTTAAATTTCAAAACTAAACTGAAATAAATAAAAACAATATTGTTTTTTAATAACTAAACTGAAATAAATAAATAAATATTGTTTTTTAATAAATATCTTATAGAAGGTGGAGTGTAAAACTGTCGCATCCTTCTATTTTTGTTTTCTTGGATTTGTTCCAGACGATACTTTTTACACTGCTTTGTGAATTTATCAAAAGAAACTGTTTTTAATTTTCATAAAAGCCACCCCTTGATTGAAACACGGTAGATAAATAAATAATTTCCCATTCTCTTTGCAAATTTTGACGATCACAGTCACAAATTAATTTGGAGGTTCCGTGTAACCATGGCACCTCCAAATTAATTTGTACGGTTTCGTAACCCTAATGGAAAAACTTTAACGATAGAAATTTTTACAGTATCGTAACACCAATGGCTAAACTCTAAACGCAAATTTTTTGCAGGCTATTGAAGACCTATTGAAGGTGGGATTATTCATCATTACTACATTTTCTCTCCGGTTCTTTTTCTTCTTCCTACAATTCCTACCTATTTAGATGCCAAAATCTGAAGAAGTTAAGTAGAAAGAATACGAACAGATAGAATAAAGCTTGAGTGTTTTCAGAACATAGTTAAATTGGACACGCCATGGTACAAAATAAAGCCTGAGCATTTTAACTCCATGTCGCCTCCTTCAGTCTTTGTCGGATCACAGGATATACTAACCATAAATTTTAACTCGCCAATCACCATGCGACATGTGTCGGAATGTAAATGGCCATGGAGACGAGGATTCTTTTGAGACTGCGTCTCCATAGGGAAAACACCTTCGGCGTAATATATATATTTTTAAGAATATAAAGAATATGAAAAAATGACATAATAATAAAATAAATCTATTTAAATTTAATTTAATTTTAATTTTTTTGGTATTAAAAAATTAGATTTCTATTTCTGATTCATCTTCTCAATACTTATTAAATCTAGGTTTAAGTTGGTCTTTATGTCAAGAAGGTTTTATGGAGGTATTAGTCAGTATTTTCAATATATTGGTTTAAAGGGTTTTTGTGCATGATTTACTAGTTAAAGGGTTCATATTAGTTTAAAGGGTTTTTGTGCATGATTTACTAGTTAAAGGGTTCATATTGGTTTAAAGGGTTTTATGCCTAATTTACTAGTTAAAGGGTTTTTGTGCTTAATGTTAATTTTTCATATGCTTTACTAAGACATCAGTATATCATTTCATTTTTCATAATAAAAGCATATAAAGCAGGATCACTGAAAGAAACAGTATCACAAGAACAACACATATTTATCCTGGGAAAACCCTAAAGGGAAAAACCCAGCAAAAGCTTCCTCAATATAGATGCCCCAAAAGGGAAAAAGGTAAAACCAACAAGGAGATCAAAAACCTGATTCTCCTCCTTGTCCAGCAACTCCTCTCCTCCACAAGTGTGCTATTCCAAGTGAGTGTGTGTGTCACAAATGAGGAGCACTACACCTCTATTTATATTCATCCGTTTACTTAAAGT